>JAGVSP010000707.1:0-58687 GCA_022494985.1 Micrasema minimum
TTTCACCTAAAGTCAGCCCACCCGATTTTTTTTCTAAATTAAGAAATAAGTATTGAAAATTGGATCGGATAATATTTTCGTTTTCCTTCACTTTAACCCTCTCCGGATTTGTCAGTTCTCATAATGTAAACCCAAATCGAAAACCATTCGGTGGCAATCATCCCCTCACACAAAGGTTTTTGTGTACGGTACCGGATCTCAAAAAGGACGTCTCACGTCCCTGAAATAATAACCTAAAATTAAATGCCGTCAAAGCCATGTCGTACTCCAGGCTTCTCAAAACAAAGCTCCACGGCCAGGAATAAAGCGAGCAATCCTTCATCCCAGTACACTCCGTCAGTTTACTTTCGAGTACCAGCCTCGTGATACGTCCACGACATACAGTCTGCAGGAAGAATCGAAACCCTGTGCTCCCCTAACCTCTTGGGACCTACACTTTAACGGAGATCTCAGAATGTGCGTGACTTCATCCTTAGGATAGTGGAGTTAACCCAGGCACGAAGGCGTCCGCGAATTCCCTCTTGATAAAGTGCTTACCGTCGAAACTTACTGTTGACCCGACCGGGCACTCGCGTGGGTACCGCTCTTCTAAAAAACAAAACGGACACGTGGGAACCGAATGATGATATCATTTTTTTCTAAAATTAAAACATTTCGAGCCGCGCAATGCACAACACTAGTCCTAGAAACACAACTTTACCGAATGCCCAAACAATCCCGACAATGCCCGTGCGGCTGATTTCTTACATAGCAAACCCGGTGCAGATCAACGACAAACGTAGAACGACCCCTTGTCGGAGCCCGAGCGAAAGAACTCCGATCAAATTCGCCACTCCGTTTTGCCATAGAAATGTCAAAAGATCTCAATTATTCTCGTCCTGTACCTATAGCACTAAAACCAGAGTGTAGATTTTTTTCCCGTTGTCAAATATCCTGATAGTTTTTTTTTGCTGTTGTTTTAACACCTGTTGTGTTTTTTCCCGCGGATAATTTTCTGTGACGAAAACCACGGAACGTCAAACGTCAGAGATGTTCAAATTGTCCATAACAACTGTCCACAAACAACTTACGTTCATTTTCCCAATCAAAGTTTGTGGATTATTTCTTTTCGTCCACGAAACCTTATGGGGAAACTATTCTTTACATTTAATTTTGTTTTGGTATCCTTGTTTAACTGTCGAAAGCACGAGAGAAATTTCGATATCGAAGAAATTCAAAAACTAGATAAATATTACATTACGTACGGAACACGGAAATTCCTTTTTCTCTGATTATCAAATCCAAGTGTTAAAAAAGTGAAAAAAAGTGATACTTTTTCTCGTCAGTGAAAATTCTTTTTGACCTAAAGTCAGTCCACGCCGATTTTTTTTCTGAATTTAACAAAAAATCAGTTGAAAACATCTGGATCGGATAAAATTGAAAAAAAAAAATTATATATATAGATAAATAATACATAACGCTCCGAACACGGAAATTCCTTTTCTGATTATCAAATCTGAGTGTTTAAAAGAGTGAAAAAAGTGAACCTACTTCTCGTCAGGGAATTTTCTTTCACCTAAAGTTCAGTCCAGCGCCGATTTTTTTTACTTGAATTAACGAAATAAAGTAGTTTGAACAATTGGATCGGATAATTATTTCGTTTCTTTTCACGTTACACTCCGGGAATCTTGACAGTTCTCATAATGAAACCCAAATACGGAACCAAATTCGTGCCGAAATCCCTCCTCTCAGAACAAAAGTTCTACCGGACCGATCTCAAAAAGACGTCACCAGTCCCTTGAAAAAACCTAAAAATTAAATGCCGTTCAAAGCCAAGTCGTACCAGGCTTCTCAAAAACACAAAGCAGACACAGGAAAAATAATGGCGCGCCATGTCATGTTATACTTTGTAAATTGTAAATCTCAAACACCTGTTTGAAATATAACAATGTATATTTTATGTTAGGATTAGTTGACGATGACGAGTAGAGAAACTCCAAAACGTCCAGTTGAAAGAGTATGTCCGTCATACACAACACGACCATTGTTCTCTTCGGAGACATTCTCTACTACCTCGCATTATGAAATTATTCAAAGACTAAGTCATGACCCTGCCTCCTGTTGATTAATCTGAGGACTTGCCCCGTACTTCTTACCCAGACGATATGCCTGCGTGCTTAATTTTTTATTTTAATGTTGGGTTGGAACTCACCCGCTAATTGCAAAATACCAATTATGGGATGTATTACCGAAGAGTGATTTTTCCTTAGAGTATTTTTGTACATGGACTACCTTTTGTCAACTTGTGTAGAGCACTGTTCTGCGCTTGTGAAAAAGCTTTTTTTTGATCTGTTTTGAGGTACAGATAACTATTTTTAAGTATTAAAACTCATACCTTTAGAGTACCGGTACCTACTGTACTGTTTTTAAAGTTCTTTAAGGGATGAGAAACCATTATTTAAGGTATAAATAAAAACCATGTTTAAGTATAAAAGTATGCACTGCTCCAATAGCTTGTATTCTGGAAAATTTTTTTTTGAAAATCTTTGTGAAATGTACCTATTTTACAATTGTCTGGTTAACAGTGAAATGTGTATATAAAATGTTTATGCTTGTAAAATGTAACTTGAGACATTCATTTTTTTTTCTCATTCAGCTCGGGGAGAAATAATTTATATTGAATCTTGACCCATCTCGCACAACACACAAAGTTAGTTAGCACCATTTCAGAAAGTGTCCGTCCCCCACTCTGGTTAGTTGGACGTGGCAAATTTCACATCATTTTTTCTTACGAAAACACCTTTCTGGGAATAACCAACCTAGTAAGGGGCTCCAAACCAATTAAGTTTTATCATGTATGTAGACTCTGTAAACCTGCTGCACATACACTTCTTTTATTAAAATAAATAAGTTTCAATAGCCAAATAAACTACTAAATATGACACTGGTATCTGTACTGTAGTAATCCTAGAATATTTGTGTAAACTGTGCTATGTATGAAAGTCAAACCTCCCTAGCGTTTTTCAACATTGTATAAAATCATTTTTTCATCTCACAAGTAGCCTCTGAACTGTAAAATTTTATTGTATTAGTAAGTCAAAGAAATACCTATAAACAAGAGTTGAAGACTCTGATAATTGTGTTTTGTTTTGAAAATGGTTGAAATGTGATCAAAAGTTAGTCGAGGCACAGAGAGATAAGGCACGTTTGTGCAAAACGTTGAAAGCACCACGGTTGCAAGTTTTTTTTGAAAAGAAATGAGTATAAGGATCATAGCCAACCATTTATTGTATTGTTCATCTGAAGTTTCTTATGTCATCAAATTGTATATTTTTCTGAATGTTTCTCTTATTACCTGTCAGGGTAAGTTCGATCCAAAATAGTAATACCTTTGTATCACTATACGCCATCAGTAGGGCCGGTCGACACCTGTCAGGGAATCTTGAAATTATGTATCTTGTGTATTCTGCGGGAAGTTTTCTCCAGCGATAAAATAATAAATAAAACACTTTTGTGTCTATTGGGCAGAATATATCTATTCAAGGCAAAAGTCGTCTGGGGATGATCCTCGCAGAAATATTTTCTCTATTTTTTTCCCTCTAAATTCCAAAACTTCTCTTTAGTGTATAACATCCTTTGGGTTCCAAGTACGCTCCCTAAAAACCTTGGTGGCGCCTAACATGAGACGGTTGTTTTTCATGGCTCTGAGCAGCGTGGAGAGAGTTGAACTCTAGCACGGAGAGATTTGTTAAATTAAATTGTAAAGATGTATCTGTTTGGTTAGTGAAATGTGCACTAACACAGAAGATTTTGTTTGTATTGAAACATGAGATTATCGTTGCGGTGTGTTTTTGCCGGCAAGATAGTAATTGTTAAATTAAGTTGTAATTTGGATCTGTGGGTTAGTGGAATGTTTGCTAACACAGAAGTTTTTGTTTGTATTGGAGCATGAGACTAGCGTTGCAGTGTGTTTTTGCTGGCAAGTTAGTGATTGTTCAATCAAACTGTAATATTTGGGTCTATGGGCGTTTCAGTGGAATTTGCTGTATACACCTAGACATTTGTCTTGTATTGATTTGAAATAAATTGTCATATTGTATAAATTGTTCTGCATTTAAGAATCATTAATTTGTATAAATCAGAAAATTTCTATCTCATTTAGAGTGAATTTTGGTTAACTGGTACCACTGATCTACATCTTATGCTATTAAATGTCAGATTGTTCTGTAAATACTAAAGAAAGGTAATGTTGTAAGAGAGTACAGATTGAGGTCTGATGGGAAAATTTCTACTCTATAAGCGAGTGAATTTCAGCCAACTTGGGCTGCATCAACCACCAACTGTATAAAAAAAACTTACAATATGTAACTAATAGGTTGTAATTCTCTTTTCAATTGTCACCACCTCTGCATCCAAACTATTATGTATCCAAATTCCCTCATGCTGACCACCACAAACGTTAGATAAGTGTAGGCCCTCACCTAAAATTTTTACAAAAGCCAAAAGTGTTTGCAAGTGCGGTTGAAGACCGAAAAAAATTGGCTCCATCATAAGTGAAAAAGTGTATTTTTCTTTTTCAGCAATATCTATCTGTTCTTTACTGAAACCCATGTAATTGTCTCATGCCATACACCTGTTATGTACTGATTGTAAATTGTCCACATGTTCCTTCCAACACCTAAATACCTACCACCCCACACTGTCTAGATAGAGGATTTTAGTTCCAGAACCTTCACTACCGCGTCGGTTTAAAAAATTAGTTAAATTTTTTTTCTTTACCCTGCATCCGGGAATGTGTTATATAGTGAAAATGCATCTGTATTTCATAACAAACATGAAGTTGTCCATCATTCAGCAATTCCCTGCATAATACCACCAAAAATAATTAGAAATAATAAACCGCGATTTTGACCCCACTTCCGGTCCGGACACTTCCGCCCAGCCAGGCCAGCAGAGACGCGTGCCTAATTGGCCGTCTCGACAAAAAGTCACGTTTAAAATCACCCGAAACTAACGATCCCGCTTGTAAGGCTGTAAAAACAAAGCCTGATAGACTCGTGTGTGAGTGTGCCTAAAAATTGCCTTTCCCGCGCGCGAAAAACCGAATATTAGTCAATCCACGCGCCGCGCCGCTACAAAGGCGCCCGGGATGTAATCCCTTCGCCCTGGTGACATCCTGGCTCCAGAAGCATCGGCCCGCCGGCCGCCAGCACGTTTCGATCTCAACCACCCGCAGCGCCGAGTATTTTCTTTGGCAGCGGGCCCCCCAACCACCAACCACCAGCTACCAGTCGTAGTTCATCTACCGCCAAACCATCGTATCAAGTAAGGCTTTACCGGGCGTTCAGCCCCCATCTCCTCCTACCCCGTTGTCTCAACCACCCCGCGGAGCGCGTGGCGCTCCGAGCTGCTTCATCACCAGCGCACCCCAGGATGCGCTGGCCCCGCCGTCCCCTTTCACCCTGTCTCTTCAACCCCCGCGGAGCGCGTGGCGCTCCGAGCTGCGTCGTCTCCAGCGCTTCCAGGAGGCGAGGCCCCGCCGCCAGGCCCCGTCGTCCCCTACGCTCCAGCGCCGGCCCCGGCTCCATCAACGGATAGCCTAGTTAGAGTGGTAACCCTTCCTTCTCCCGTCCCGTAGTGATGTAGAGGTGGGAACGTTTGATATTAACCGAGCGTTAATGAAATAAATGGCCGAGAGGCCTTGTAAATCAAAAACCAGCGTTCTCATTGCAGACGGCAGGCGAGACCCCTTCTTGTAATACTTTATAGGTTATCATCCGTGAGAGCGTAGCACTTGGATTTCACCCGAACCAGCGAACTTCCCTGAGGGAGAGATCTTTGTTCTGCCGACCAAAGTTAGCCGAGGCAATTAACATAACCCTAAAATCTCCCCTGTGGCAGCCCACAGAGGATTGCCAACACTAGGGAGTTTCTGTGCGTAACAGTAGATAGGTTAAAAATTTTCTTTTTATTAAATTTAATACCTAATATCCACAAACCCCTTATTGTTTTTGTTGTAAGCATGCTACGCTTTGTAATAAAATTAGTGAATTTCTAGGTTTTTTTTATATTTGGCATCACTAGCTAGTATTTCTATAGGAAAGTTGAATGGATATGAGATTTAAATCACGTGTTGGTATAATACCCATAAAAAATAATAAATCATATTGTTATAAACAACATTTTGACAAAACTGGATTTCACCCATTTCGGGCTTATACTAAATAACAATTTATATCTCAACATAGATGAGAAGTTTAGAATTGAATATGGATAAAAGGGCGTTTTCTGGGCTTACGATTTGTCATTGGCTGGGTTAAGATACAATTATAAAAGTTTCTTTTAAAATGTTTGACAATTTTCTCAATAGACATTTCACAACATGTGAAGCATCGCGCCATGTCACTGTATTTCTCTCTTAAATTAATTCATTTAAAAATAGTATTATCTCAAAATGTATCTTAATTACAAGAGAAATAGACCTCTTTCTGAGCACGCATAAAATTGAATTTCATGTAGTTAGGTTAAATAAATATCAGTTTACTGTTATAAAATAATTAAGATCTGTTTATTTAGAATTTTATTAATGAAGTTTGATCATAACAAGAGTTTCACATGAAATTATACAATGCAAAATGTAATGTTTTATGTGTTCTAGATGAAGGCGATTATACTTGATACACCAGTTCTGTGTATTTAAATGCTTCATAGAATTTTTCTCCATATCTCCATATAAATACCCATCAGCTTGCCTTTACTAGACTCATTCGTTTTCTCTCGAGAGAAATAAAACCACAATAATTATGATCATTATGTTACTGCTTCTAGAAATTGCGAACATGTTGATAAATGTATTATGGGTTGTTGTGGAGTTTCTAATTGAAAAGTATTTTTTACCTAATCATCAAATTTGATTATAAAAAAAAGTAATTAGTAGCATTTTACTGTAAGTTATTTAATTTCATTAAAAATTAGTATATAACATTATTTTTTCGCCTTTTTCCCAGTTAAAACTGAAAGGGAGGGACTTTTATTGAAAACTTAAAGGGCGGGGCTTTCATTGTGTGATGAATACCTACCGAAAACCATTATTCCATCATAGTAAAAAATATATCAGATAGTAACTTTTCTAGCCTGACATGTAAAAAATATGTTAGATTTTCTTATCATCAATATTTTTATCAGGTTTGTTGTGTTTTTCCCCCTCTGTTATTGAGCCTCCTAGCCTATTTAAGCAAATAATTAGGTAAATAAATCAATCATTAATAAGAAACAATTTTTAAAATTAAAATTGAAAAATAAGTCGTGCAAGTTTAAATTCCACTTCAATAATTATATTGTGAGTTTTACGAACTACATAGAATAGTTTCCAACGGCATACATACGTACTTAATATAACCACGAGTACACGAGTAGGTGTATTAGTACGTTCTATTCCGCTAACCAACCTGTGCGCGTGAGTCGAGTATAGACAGAATAATGAATTCATATTACAAAATTACAATACATGAAATAAAACAGAATTGTATAATATTACCACTGATGCGAGCATTATAGAGAGGCTACAAAATACACTATTTTTTTATTATATATTATATGTATCTCTTTCTAGACCGTAAATTACCTCATTTGGAATAAGTCAGATGGTCTAAATTAGGTGGGTTACTTTCGTGAACCAGATGAAATAACTAGACACTGTCAATTAAATCCGCATAGTTTATTTTGTGTACCCAGCTGGCAGAGGTAATTTATAAACTAATTATTTTATTATTACTTTAAAAGATTTTATGTAGGTATGATAAAATCAAAACGTGTTTTATGTCGCATAAAAATATTTAATATGTGATACTTTAGACTGGCACTATAGCGTAAGACTTAACATTTTGCCTCCATTAAAAAAAATGATAAAGATATTTACACTGCGCTTAGTGTCTAATGCAGTGCCCTTTGCACCATTAGGGGTGGACAAGGAAAATAAGTAGTAGCGATAAAATTTCTTAGTTGACATAATAATATTGTAATAGATACACATTATTCGAAAATCTAGAAATTAACATCTTTGGCTTTGTTGAGATTTTCTAATAATAGATACGGGTTGTGGTCTAGTTGTTAGAGTCACGACCTCCGGACTAGGATACCTAGGATAAATTCCCACTCCAACACAGCGTGTTTCCTGCTTTCTAGTTCAATTATATCAGATAATTTAAAAGTAGCCTCGTAACCGATATATCTGGGCGTATCATAAAAACGCTAGAAAGTTTTTAAAAAAACATGTAAAAATTTAAAATTGACTTTTCTAAATATTTTTTGTGTTAGACAGTGTATTTTTTTAAAGGATTTTTTTAAATTGGGAAGATTGATATTAATGTACCTTCATATAATGACAATCCGAGAGTCGTTTGTGACAAAACCTATATTTATCACAGAATTGTGGCTATGTCGACACGCCAACCATTTGTAGGTAAAGCCGCCACGGTAATTTGTGTCGTGAAGATACTAAAATTATGAATTACGAACAATAAAGCATTACACGCACTTTTGTCTGGACCCTGTATTTATATATTATTGTTATGCCTGGTTTAGATGGGTTTGTAGATGTAGGCGCACTGCGCAACCTTAGGTTGAAAATACTTATTATATGGAAAAATACACTAAAGGTGCAATTTTGTGTAAGTTTAATTTATATTTTGAATGGTTTATGTTTTTTATCGCCAATACTTGATGAATTCCATGATTCAATAACCCTCAAATAACTTATAAGTTTAAGTAATAATCTTGGTAGGTACACTTCTACTTTTAATGTTTATTTAATTTATTGACGCTTTCGCCCAGTAACGGTCATCTTCAGAATTTATATTTTATTTTTAAACTTTAAAATATTGAAACATTTTGGGCGTGTTCTAATATTTGTACACAAATTTGGATTTTATCCCAAGACGGGAGTAGGTATATATTTCATTATTATATCCCTACAGAGTTGAAGTATATTTTTTTCAAATTCAGGAATATTGATATTTGAGGGTTTACAGGGCTTATGACCTGTCATTGGCTGGGTTAAGTGGCCACTTTATGTACTACAACATTTCCCATTCCGCCCATCATCTGATAACCATATATGACAAATTTTTGGAACTACTATATATTGAACTCTATGCTGGTGTCATATGTTGAGAAGATTGTTAAGCATTTTTTGGCAATCATCTTCATTATTGTAGATAAGGCTCTACCGAGCTTTATTACTTACTAGAAGACGCCTGATCACACATAGATTACAGATTACCGACCTAAACGAGGCCTAATACGCACTTTTGTCCGAACTCTAGAAATTTATACTTTACAATAAATTATTATAGGTAGATGGGGTATTTTTTTCGGGGTCACGGCACGGACGCCATTTCCGCGGCGTTATCTCACGACTAGGATCGGTTCATTCACACCACCGTCTCCCTCCCTCCCGCGGCTCAGCCCGGCCGGGGTGTCGCCGTCCCTGTCCCACGCCTCACACGCCAATTACTAGCGGAGTGGGCTTCATGAAACATTGCCCCGCGCGATCGCCCCCCTTGTCTTATCTCGCGAGACAATTGAATTAGAGGTGGGTTAAAGCGTTAAATTCCAAAAACGGTTATAACTGATACGTTACCAGATTATTAACGACTACTGGTAAGCGTTACTATTAACGGCGTTTATGATTTCTGATAGTTGCTTCGAATTTGGTTATTTGGTAACGTTTAACCTATCACCATCTCTTTTCCACCGATTTATTATCATGTGTTAAAACGGGACGTAGGATAATAAATCACCAGTAACGGCAGTAACGCAAGCCTTATCCTTTTTCTTCGTGTTTATTCCTACAGGTTAAAACGAGACGAAGGATAATAAATAGTGCATCCTTTTTTTACTAACTATTTAGTCCCGAGGGTTAGGTGAAACAGAAGCATAATAATGAATATAGTGAAAATCATGCAGTTAATACGTTAATAACGTTAATAGTAACGCTAGTCTTATCCTTTTTCTTCGTGTTTATTCTTTCAGGTTTAAACAGGACGGAGGATAATAAACGCTGCATCTCTTTTCTGCTTACTGTTTTTACCTAAGTGTTAGATGAAATAGAAGGGCGTTAATTGTTAACCACGCTTACCAGTTTATAACTACTAATAATTAATGTGGGGTTTGATAACGTCGTGAATTAACCAGTTAGGTTATATATTAGTCCACCTCTAAATTGAATTTCATGTATTTCCATGGCAGAACTGGAGGTGCACGGTGGTGCATTCAACTACCGAGATCACGAACAGGGCATCATCACTTTTTACATTGTAAATATAATTTATTTCAGATAAACGGTACTCGGTACCTTTTACAATAATAAGTAAAATAATTAACAAAGTAACACAATAATATTAAGATTACAATATGTATAATAATATTGATGATGCAACAGTTACATTAAAATTGCAATAAGTATATACTACTACTACTACTACTTTCCCTTATCCACACCCAATGGTGCATAGGGCACTGCATTGGTACACCAAGTGCAGTGTATCTTGATCATTTTATTCCATGAGGGCAAGATGATCAGTCTTACGCTTCAGTACCAGTCCAAGGTATCACACATGAAATATTAATATGAAAAACTCATGTAAATAAATATTTCATGTTGACCTCCTACGGGAATCGAACCCGCGACCTCAGGCACGGTAGTCAAATGCGCTACCACTATGCTACGAGGCGGGCAATAAGTATATAAATATGATAAATGAAAATTACAATATATACGATAAATAACGAAAATAAAACCCGATAACTCTGATACATCATTAAAATTGCAACATGCATGATAAATAAAAATTACAGTAGGTATGTATGAAAAATAAAGATTACAATATGCATGATAAATTAAATAATTAAAATAATAATAATACTGATACATAATAATAATCAAAGTCTGATTACTGTCTGAAATACTAACAACTTGCAAAGTTAACGCAATTTAGAAAGACATTAATGAAATATACCTAGATACCTAATTTTTTTTAACAATACTACTACAACTTACCCATGCTTGCCTATTTTACAAGGCATCAGGTTCTCGGCGTCCCGGTCGTCCAGTGTTGACAATTCGTCGGCAGTTTGCGTCAGAGCTGCGGGACGTGGACTTGACTTGGGAGGATGCGCGGGAGCTGGCGGCCGATCGCTTGGCCTGGAGGCAGTTTGTGGATTCCATATGCTCCACATAGAGAGCGGATATGGTATAATGAAGTACAACTACTTCTTTCCGTTTTTCGCACCATTAATGGTGCATAGGGCACTGCACAAGGCGCAATTAATTTTAGTTATTGGTTACACGACAATAATTTACTCAGTGCCAAAACATGTCTCTGGTGCAGGCCAATATTTTTATGTGAAAAATCATATAAAAATAAATATTTCATATTGACCCACTCGGGTAACAAACCCGCAATACCTCATGCCTGGTAGGTAGCCTAACGCGCCAACCACTACACAAATAAACAATGAAAAACAAAATATATTTGTAAAATATCTATGAAAGATTTTCACATAAAAATATTTCATATTTGATACCTAAGACTGGCGCTAAAGCGAAAAACTGGTCATGTTGCCTTCATTAAAACAATTTAGATTAACGGAACCAATGCAGTGCCCTATGTATCATTGTGTGCGGATAAGGGAATGTAGTGGTATCATTCGTATTCTTTAAAATTCTTGAATTCTAATTGTTTGCAGTAATTTCGTATTTTTTAATAATTTCATAGTAGCATGGGTATGGGGTATGGGTAGGTAGTAGGTAGTAGGTACTTGGCGTAGCAGTATATCGCCTTTACATAATTTGATGCGGATAAGGGAAGAGAGGAACATAGCTAAGGAAATTAATGTGACTGGCTTAAAGATTTATTGCTGTTTATAACATTGTGTTCTGTATCATTTTTGATGTTAATCTAATCGAAAGTCAAACATGGGATTTCGTCGTATCGTACGTAGTCCAACGCTAAAACTATTGCCTTAAGAGGCGTACCGAAGCTGGAAAAATATCGTGTTTTGCCCTACCCTTATAACCCAGACCACGTGGGCAGCGCACACAAAATGTGGCCGCAAAATTAGGTTTTTATACTTATATTTATAAGACAATACAATAAAAACTGGCACGCTAATTCACTGGAATTTTATGTGCTCTTTAATTATTAATTATTTTTATTTTGCTGTCAGCTTTATCATCCCAATTTTTTTTTCATAGAATTCATATCATTTTTAGAATATCCGTAACGTTACTTACGTATTTATGTGATTATTTTTTGAAGATTTGTGGCTTTTGTGGATCATTTTGAAAATACCAAAATTTCTATCACTGGCTTACGGTGGCGGTAGAGCCTTAAGTGAAGTGCATGATATATAGGCTTTAGTGTTTATCTGAATTATTGTTACAAGCGATAGTTTATGCTCCCTCTCCATCTATTATCTGATTGTTGGCTTTTATATCCAGTTGTATTCGGAGTGTCAAGACAAACACATTTTATCTAGAATCAGTAAACACACGTGCTATAAATTTAGATAATATCGATGAAAACAATATCTTTTGTCCACTCGAGTAAGCTTTGTAAGTGTACCTATCTCTACTATCTTCTTAAACCTTTCCAGATTTGATACATAGCATACACATGTATTTACCTATCAAAAAAGATAGAGGTATAACGAATAGCCCTAAAAACATAACTGATATTATAGAAACATTTCATTTTCATTTATTCATTTATTAACGAAAAATATTACAACATTCCCAAAATGTTGTATAAAATTCCTGGTCTAAATATGAGTAAAATAAATTGCAGAGTCATCTGCAGGCGATTACTAGTACTTAATTTAACTCAAAAAGAGTCTTAACTACAAAATAAAGTAATTGGCCGATAAATACTTAACTTTAATATCAATGCATAGATGGCGCGTTCAACTCGCTGGTGGATGATTCTTGATTCGTAGCGTAAATACAAAATCAAAAATGTTACCTGGTGTGGATATTCGCTAATTAGCGGAATGGGGAATGTTGTAGTACCTACATAAAGTGGCCACTTAACCCAGCCAATGACAGGTCATAAGCCCTGTAAACGCTCGAATATCCATATTCCTGAATTTGAAAAAAATCTACCTCATCTCTGTAGGGATATAAAAAAAAAAAAAATATTACATATTAAAAAATATATTTTATCCTCACTGGCACTGGGGTGACCCGTGCCAAGGACTAATTTTATGAAAGACATGAAGAGATACAATGCTGCAATCTGATAATACTTCAAAGAGTTCTATGATTAATTGGGGATCTACCAATTTCTAATAAAACTGTCATAATTACTTTCGCTCTATTCCCTTCTATGTTTTTGAACGTCCTTGTTACTCATGCACTTGATCCGTTTAAAACTATTAGTACATATATATTTATTCTCTTACCGAAATATCATACGCTTAGCCATTCTGATAAAACTCATATTTAATGTGTAAGAAGATGAAATCGATATTCCTTGTTACTGTAATACCTTGCAGCCCTATTTGACAGAACTAGAGGTCATGCACAGTGGTGCATCCGCGGCCAAGAACAGAAGAACAAGAATCGGAATAATTTCTTACTTCTTGTCTTATCATTCCGCGCATCACATCGCCATGACACGACACGACACTCCTCGGCCACTGTTACCCTCGGGTTATTAAAGTTTTAATCCTGGACACGTTTAAAGCGGTAGGTAGTTTGAGGTAGTTCAAAGAAGACGGATGCTTTTTCTGGTTAGTTTACTATGTACTACTCAAGTATTCAGTAAACAATGTTCCACTGCTTCTACTTTTCCATGTTTGAACCTAATGGTGCATAGGGCGCTGTGCTATAGGTACACCAAGTGCTGGGTATCTACATATTTTTTTTAAATTTGGCAAGACTAAAGTCTGCTTCAGTGCCAGTCCAAGGTATCACATATGACATGTGATCAATAACATTGCAATAAATATTTGAACCTGTGATCTCTGTTCCGCCTCGTGGTGAAGCGATAGCGCGTTGAGCTACCATGCATGAAGTATTCAGTATGAGGTATAATACAAAATTTAAATATGTGAAAGAGAGGTTAAGATTAATTTGTTTAATAAAAATAAAAGAAAAAAAAAGTATTAATATGTAATGTAACCCGCAGACAAGCCCCGGCTTTGCGAGAACAATAAACACATTTTATGTATTGTTTATAAAAAACATGTTTACTTTAAAATAAAAATATTTAAAAAAAAATTTGATTTTATTGTTTTTTGTCCAATTTTTTTTTCTTTTTTTGATTTGGCTTTGGAACTAATTTTAAAAAAACGTATAACGCAATATCCTTCATAAAATATATTTTAATGCAAAATATTTAGGGGACAAGATAAGTATTTGTTTTATAAAAAATGTATCTATTTTAATATTATGGACGTTGGTAAAATCTTTGGCTAGTAAAATAGCAAACTTGTTTGAAAATCCTATATAAGTGATATTAACGAAAATGAAGATGTCTTGCCACTTTGCCTTAAAGAAAATTACATTATTGTTCATGACAAATGATTTTGTATGTTAAAGCATTTTATATTTTAACGAAATTTAAATTGCGCTATTGGAAGTGACACTAAATTGGTGAAAAATATTGATAAAAAAATATTTAAAAGATTTCAAGAATATAAACCATCTATAATTTTAATGTTTGTGCCTGAAATAAATGCCTTAAAGTCACCTTGATTAAAATCAAATTACGTTGGGCTCCTTAAAATGCGAATCGTCTTGCGGATGCTCGATTCGTAATATTTTTTACTTCCTCGCGGAGATATCAAATCTCACAAATTAGTCCCTGATTCAAGGCGACATGTACCCGGATTCCAGATTATCCAGGAGATTCGTATTTAAGATAAAGTATTCCCGCCAATTGGATTGCATGAAGCCGTCACGTGGTAGGACGGAGAAGTGGGGGGAGGTGAGGGACGTACCCGGCTGTCAGCAGGAATTGGAGGAATTCGACGGTAATGAATATCATTGTCTCGTCTCCTCGGGGATATTAGATTAGCGGTCCGCGGCTGCACCCCTGGTACATGGACTTATCAAATTCACGCTAGTGATGCGAACAATACGTCATAATAATCAACTAACTCAAACATTACGTTACTCAAATATTAGGTTAATTTGAAAATCTATTAATTTACCAAACTCTACTAGCGTTTCACCAAGTACATGGGATATTTTTCCTATTTTACCCTTATTTCTGGCGTTTTGCTGCGTATTTGTAAGTGACTTAATTTTTATATATTTTTTCTATTATAAAACATGCAAAACTTTTTTTTAAATATTCACCAGTAAGATCACAAATTAACAATCTTTACCTTTCCAAATATAATTGTCATCGTTATTATTTTTAACAATTTGCAGTATATTTTGGATACATAGATCATTCTTACGAGCAACGAAAAATATATGGAACCGAAATAAAATTCTGGAAAAATTCCCTGATTCAGTTTAAAATCACAGAGAAAACCGGTTTTTTATAGCTGGTTATCGATTTTTTCAACAACAGATTGTTTTCATCTCTACATCTCCCAACTCGCATCTTATTGTACATACGTAGGTACTCGTAGGTACATAGATATTGTAGAAACAAGCGCCAGGAATATGAATGGGACCTAGAACCTCCAATTTTGTACGTGGGTACAAGTCTTATAAATTGAAATACGTGTTGCAGATAAAAAAATACATGCATACAAATCACAAACATATTTGTTGAGACGCGTGTACCTGCATATAAAACAATACAATAACATAAAACTTTAGAAATGGGGGCTTGAAAAAGGACGAGCTAAAGAATCGTTTTAAATTAAAAGCTCTAGGGTCTTTTGTGAAACGTTTTAAAACTATTGTTATCATTTTGGTAATAATTTTTGGAATTGCAAATAGTGTTTTGCGTATTTTTTAAATACGAAAACAAACCGTAAATTTGCGCAGTTTATTTTCCCCTCAAAACAATATAAATTACGAATCATCAAATCAATTTATTTGCTGATAAAACAAACTACATCAATTACATACACGTCGTATTATTCCAATTGAAAAACTTTACATTAAATTTGTATAACATTTATGTTAGAAGATTCACTTTGTAATTTGATAACTCAAATAAAAACACTTTTTTATAATTTACAATTGGTATAGGCTTGATTTATTAGTTATTTTTTTTACTATGTGGACAAATTACGCCATCAAAACGTAAACACAGAAAACGTCTAACAAGCGGAAAAACGCAAATTTCCCCGTTTGTTTTATATAATAGTTAGTATAATATGTAAAATATATTTTTTGGCACATAAATAAATTTCAAATTTGCATTACTTTCCATTTAATTTGCATGGAAGGTGGTTGTTGTATTTCTTTTCTAACGGCTGAAAATTGGCTTCCACCCCCGCCCCTACACACGCAAAGTTTAGCCCCTTCATTTTAAATTGACTTGACGTCCGTGGCAACATCTTTATTCGACATTTTGCTCTCCTGATAGGTTCCGCTGATGCGCTGGGGTGACGTTTGCAGAGAAATAAGGGAGTAAATATTTTAAAACGTCACAAATTCATGATATTATCAACGCGCGCCTTAAATATTCTTTAAACGCTTGCGCTAAGTCATATACATAATTTTTCTGCTCCGTTGTTTCTCTTGAATACTCTTTTTAAAATTTATTCAATTTGTTATTGAATGTATCTATACGGTAATAAATAATCTATTTAATACGCACATAGCTCACATGAACCATTAATTCTTTTAAATTTTCCATTTATTAAAGTTATTAACTCCTATCAAGTCGGAATTATAATACTACCCCTGTAAATTATTTTATATGTTATGTGCATGAAACGAAAATAAATCAATAACCGAGTGTTTGAAATTGACTTAAAGGCGTCAATAGTCATAATTGCGATAGGCATTTCGTTAAAATCTCGAGACATTTGTATCCGATCGTTAAGCTCATTGGATAGAGAAGCTGATCAGAAAGACCCAGGTTCAAATCCTGGAATGAACGGTTAATTATTTTTCAAGTGATTTGATGAATGCACATGGCGATTGTGTATTGTTCTTTCTCCTGATTTGCTAAATAAAAACGTAAAAATGTTAAGCATTTTAAATCGTCGCTTCAAATGAATATAAAGATCAAAAAGGAATAACCGTTTCGTATGCAATGCATACTATTGATGCAAATTTTTGTTTACCTACTTATGCTTACTTTTAAATTCTTTAAATTATTCAGTGTGAAATAATATAGGTAGATGAAAATAAATTCATTTTAAATGAAATAAAATACAAAATCATCACGTGATTCACTTTTATTTATTCAATAAATAAATAAATAATATGAACCACTAAATCAAATAACGTACGATACGGTTTTCACCCCTTTCTTTTTATATTCAAATGTAAATTAATAAAACGGACAAATAGTCCATTTTACCTAGAACGTGTTCATGTAAGTACTAGTCACATTTTCACTACGCTTAGCTTTGGTTTAACCTTCAGTCGGTCTTGTGTCGAGTCTCCCTAGCCCTTACCTGAGCTGAGAGAAGGCTGTAGTGGCTTCGCTAAGCACTAGGACTGTGGGGATAAAAGTGTGGAAAATTAAGAGCTGCGATCGGAATGGGCGAAATGTTTTAAATACCGCATTCGTCGTTTCAAAGAAAGTACGCGTGTTCTCTCACCCCTTTTCAATTATAAACGTCATAAATGAAATACGTTTGAATGTTTCTAGTCTTAAAGGGTTGACTGATTCCTTTCACTGAGGGTTGTAAATAAATATTATGCCATGTAAACATGGAAACTAATGAACGTCATGTATATACCTATGTATAGCAGGACGTGGACCTGGTGTAGGGATGATACTTTAAACATTTGATTACTTACATTAATTCGTTACTCCTTTTTGTAATACTGTACTTTTTAGAATACGTACTGAATGTCAAGCAGCTAAGGCACTACTCGTTCATGCGCATGTAAATGGTGGATCTACGACACAAGATATAAAAGGAGTCAGTTATATGAATGTGACACCTAAAATGAAAACTGCATTTGGTCAAAGAAGTTTTTTCTCTTTTTTCAGGTATGTTTTTCTCCATCTTAAACTTTGTGGAAGTGCCTCATGGAATTTATGTGACATCATTTACTCCTTGTTCATCAAAAAGGTAACAAAATAAAATTTGTTTGCGGTTTCATTGATGCACTATTGTTTTTAAACTTTTAAAATACCTCTACCATTACTACTACTTTCCCTTGTCCGAACCCAATGGTGCGTAGGGCACTGCATCGGCACACCAAGTGCAGTGTATCTTGATCATTTAATTACGTGAGGGTAAGATGATCAGTCATACCTCACCAGTAATAAATAATTGCTATAGGTTTGATTTACAAGACCTGGAAATGGTTGTGCTAGAAACGAATAGAACTCGAGTGCTGATCTTATGTTGTAATAACGTATCGAACCTTGATTCTGAGATCAAATATCCGCAATGTTACCACAAAACCACAAAACGACACATTAATGTGAAATTAATATTGAAATATGAATTTCATTAACTGAGGTAGTGTTGCGTTGCTTGATACAAAGTTATTTTTACCACATACGAGGGGTATAGAGGCAAAGGCAGTCTTCTACCACTGCGGTCATTTCGGGAAAAACGAGAAAATCAAATGATACAAAATTGGACTTTTAAAAAACTTGCTTTGTTTCTTTATTAAAATATATTTAATAATATAAATGTGATTTCCGAATATGTTAAAATATTAAATTCGTAGGTGGCCGTGTTTCCTTCTCAGTCTGGTAATATACGATTTGAGTATTACCAAAAAAAAAAAATTACCGAAAATTTCGTCACGTGATTTTTATGAAGGAAAAAATAAATGGGCTGATAACAATAATGTAAAAAAACTATTTTAATGTAAAAAAGTCACATCTTATATTTATACATTGCTGCAAATGCCTTTGTTTTTATACCCTTTTATGAGTAATTGTGTGTTGTCATACCCACGAACCTTAATATCAAGCACCTAGATACATCAAATTAATTTCCGTGATTCTGTACTACTTAGGTCACCACTCCTTGTTACCTGATCAAATATTTAATTAATCAAATGGGCTTTTAGATCACCAAACTACAGCAGGCAATCCTTACTTATCCTTAGCAAATCTATATGACAACTTGACTAATGTTGTAGTTGTTAATCAGCGAAAAAAGCTACTTAATAGGGTTGTTCCCGATAGCATGAATATCCTTGAAAACGTTATAAATATTTAAAGTATATTTTTACAATTCCAACGATATAAAACACAATTATCAAAAATGTTGTTTTCATTTATAAATTTATGTTTTAAAAACACGAAATTACGAGTGACTTTTAACGCCCGTTATTGGCTAATGACGTCATACCCGTCCATTATAAAAGGCGGGAAATTCATTACGAAGTGAGCGCTCATATTGATGTGACGTCACACCGCATGCGCGCCAAATGGAGGATTTTGCGAGCGATTTGAAAAAGCGCTATTTCAAACCGCGCTAGAAAATCCATATGACATCGTAAAAATTTTAAAAAAATTCCCTTGATATTGTTATTTTTCAATCAATTTTTTTGATATAAAAAATAGAAAATCGGAAGAACCCAATTGATAAATATTAACTATAAATAAAACTAGACTTAGCCTATGGAAACTAACCGGTATTTAAATTATTCAAATAATTCCCATTACTCTACTTCATATATGTGTACGAAATGATGTTTTAATTATTTATTAATAATGACAACACCGGTCAAAGTATTTGTATTGATTAATCGCAAAAAAACGTATTTGGAATAGTTTGTTGATTTTTTTATAAATGCTTCGGCAAGGTCTTAATAAATAGCCAGCCGAAGCATTTTAATTAATCTTTTTAGATACCAACTGAGCCTCAACCAATTTTGATTAAGAATATTAATTTTCTTTGGAAATTAGAGGCAAGATACATTTTTAAATAAAAATGTTCAAACGTAGCGCTTAATTTTAGTATTTTGTTAAAAATCATCAATAATTAAAATATAAAATATACTACATCCCAAAAGCACTCAATTCGTTCTTGAGGCACTCGTAAATTTATGAAAAGGGCAAAGAATTTATTTTCTGTTGACAATTCGTCGGCGTTTGCGTAAGAGCTGCGGGACGTGGACCTAGCTTGGGAGCGGATATGGTATGATGATGATGATTTATTTTATATCCGAATATTCTGTTTTTCTTTTTGACGATGTTTTGCTTTAATTGAACCTTCTGTATTTAAATTACCCATATATTTTTTTTGAGAAACAACCTCAAAAATAAATATTTCTACGTTTCTACGGACATTTTCTTTCCGTGTTTTTAAATATTTCCATGTAGGTAATCGAAATTTTATCAACACACTCGCTTTATGTTTTCTTTGAGATCCTTTGATGAATAAAATAACCGAAGGAAACTCCGTATATAATTTCCAGAAGTATACCTATTACACAAGTCGAGATTTGAAATGATTTCCTCTTTTGCAAACTTTTCCATAATTACAGGAAGCTATACCGAATATTGAAAACATCATATCCACTGAACCGTGTTTCCACAAAAGCAGAATTTTCCGACAGTATTATATTATCATAATTAATTATTGCCATCTTTCTGATTTCTTGTGAAAAGAAAATTATTTGGGCGAGTTTGCCAGAGATTACCTGGGCATACTTATTTCTGGATTCTATAGTATATGAAGGATTGTTGTTCTACAGTCTGTATTCTACAGTCTGTTCTATTCAAGATGTCACTCACATAGAACCTTCAAGTTTGGTTATTATTTATTGTAAAACTTTTCTCTCTAATAGCCCAATCGATCACTGCGTTAATTTCAATATTGATTGATGGTTTTATCACCCAATACGGTATCAGATAAATGTATCAACCATTTATATAACTTTTCTCGTCTAAAGTAATTAACCTAATATCAGAATCCGTATTACAACAATAACAGAAATTGTTATTGTTAATCTGAGATAAAGTAATAGTTGTTTATATTGATTACTGTAAAACTGCCACAAAGCTTTCTACTATCAAGTATCGTGCATACAATGTATGTTGGTAATCATGAGTATTGTATAACTCACATTATGCTATCATTCCTATAAATAGAAACGGAAATGTTTCTTTGTAAACACTAAGACTGGGAATTTCTTAAAGATTAAGTCTTAGAAGGTTAAAAGTAACATCTCTATATGTCGAGTGCCAATACAAGAATGGAACTAGTCACTTATTTACCTTCAACTTTTTCTCATCAGACTTAATGCGTATAATCTGGATAATATTATAGCCTATTTGGTCCATTATTAATGTATAAAATAGCATTGAAAGGATGCTAGTCGTAACATTGTAACTATACGAGTCGGATCGTCGGCTGTTAGTGATTTTATTTTCGCATTGCCTTATTTGTAAAAAGGGTTTAAAAAAAACATTCCGTTACATTATACGAGACGGTATAACGGAAAAATAGAGGTACCCAATAATAAATATGGTTTATATTATGCCTGGGTTGTAGAATTATTATAAATTTACTTCCTTATTTTGCGATGCAAAATGTGTAGAGAAAAAATCTTTTACTCTAAATAACTATTTATCTATATTTTTTATTGCTTTTCTGATGACCGTAGTCATGGTTTTTCTTACTGCGATTACTATTATAATAATGATACAGGAGGTAATTTTAAAAATTGTAGTATCCATTTTAGAAAATTTCAAGCACTTGTTGTACTTGATCATGGCATGTCTTTCGCGGCCTTCCTCGGCTTCAACATCCAGGCACACTCGCATCTCGCATCATAGATTTTTTAAACTGTTCTTTCATCATTCATATGCCCTACGTGACCGAACCATCATAACAGACCTTTTTCATTTTGTCGATTATGCATATCTCAGCCTTACATTCTGGTCTAATTTTGACATTTGTGCATGTATCATGCATAGTTTTATCACACATTCGCCCGAGAGGTCGTATTTCAACAGCATTCAATCAACTTTCGTCCTTCTCTTTCCAAATCCATACATAAAAGTTGGTACCGGAACTCCATTGTGAACTGTTGTTTTTAATCTTATGTTTATAGTTACAATTAAAGTTTTATTTTTAACAACATTTTTTAAATGAATACAAATACTTGTAGACAAATTACTGGGTTATACCCATGCTGGGCTGATATTGGAATGGGCATCATCCGCCCAGATGATGGGCGGAATGGGAATGTTGTAGTACGTCAAGTGGCCACTTAACCCAGTTAATGACAGGTCATAAGCCCTGTAAACGCCTAGATAACCCACATTCGTTTCCAGAGTTTCTCTGTCTCTGTTGGGATATCAATAATATATTTTCTTTTTAATTTATGAGCGTTGATTTTGTAATGATTTTAAAATTTAATTTAAGTAAATAAATAAACATGACAATAATTCTATTAATATTCTGCAAACAATAATATTGTGCGTAATTCGTTGCATGTAAGATGATCTTCGATCACTAACGACAATGTAGGAACCTACAATGTCCCATCTGCGGAGCGCAGCGCAATGTCTAGGCATGTTATCTGCGCCGAACGGTTATTGCTGCTGGCCGGAGCGTGTTATCAGGAGCGCAGAACGCATCGTAAATAAGCAATGCTTGGGACAATAGTTCTGTGAACTCGATACAACAACCTTGCAGTGCTGGGGTCTAATTCTTCAGTCGCTCGGCGTTTAAATCGTTTGGCAGCCATATTTTTTTCGCCAGTTGTAAAATAATAAAATCGTCTAGTTTTTCATTGCTAAGGAATTACAAAATTTGACTTTATTGCGTGATTGACGTTTCCTAAAAAACGCTAGTATAAAAGTTATTTTAATCATATAACAGCTAAAAGAATCAAATAAACCAATAAGACCATATAGGCAGTCTTATAATTAACATTGTAAAAATGTAAAAAACATTAAGATTTTTTATGTTTAAAGATATGCTAAATTTATGATAAAGATTAGATTGTATAATATTTTTTAATGCATATTTTAAGCATTTTAAAATTACTTATGTACTTTACATAATTACGTAATACATATTCTCTACTCACTCTCTACAAGTCCCGAAATCAGCCGGCTTTGGTCCAACGATCCCAGCATAGGCCCCTAGTTTCCTGGTTACCCGACCGTAGACCGTAGTCCCCAGTTACCCGGTAGGCGTGCGCTGGTGGTACACCACAAAACGCGTGCAGTGGGTGTGGTCACGTGGTCAGTGGCGTCACGTAAACGTAGTAACCGATGACTACGACATGATGCCACTCCGTTCACGATACTATGTAAACGAGCCATCGTAAACTAATATCATTAGCTGTATTGAATTATTTGGGTCCGAATACTTGGTTCAACGAGTGAATTAAAAGGGACGATTAAAACATTTAGAACAAAAGATAACATTACGCCTCTCTACTAAAAATATTGAACTTCGTTGATTATAACATACTATCTGAACCCGGCTACGCTTCGCTGTGGCTTTTTCTGATATCAATTATTAGGGGAGTGAATAAAACTAGTCGAGCATTTATCGGAAATAATTAGATTTTTAAATCAGATTAAATTATTTTTTTATTGCTATATCTTTTCCAAGCGTTTATTTTACTTCTGACAGATGGGCGCCTATAAAGTTCCGTAATTATTGACAGGCAAGCATACATCGAAAAATGCAATACTTTATGTTTTAATCTTTACGATAGTGAAGCACATGTTCTTTAGCTCCGATATTTATCGATATCGATGTTTATTGAGCCTACTTATGCAACGAGGAATATTTAAGTTGATTTCAACTCATTTTCCATGAAAAATGAAGTCATTTTCTATGAAAAAAAATATAAAATGTGATTTTAATTAGAACCTATTTGTTTTTTTTTCTATGTTTGTCGCGACACAAAAAATTATTTTCATTACGACAATAAAATAGTCCTATACATATTTGTGTGTTTTCTGTAGCTCCTGCACCCAATGACAAACTCCAATTAAGGAGTTTATCGGGACTGTATTATTTAAAGTTTCTTTTGTAAAGATATTATGTATTTTTTGTAATATTTTTTATTGAATAAAGACCGTTAAAAAAATGTTTTACGACGGCGCTTTCGTAATATAAACTCTGCTTTAAACGTCTGGGTATGTTTATAAAAACTACAAAATGTTGAGCAAAAATAAAATATAAATGTGTTAAATTGATTAAAACTTCTTTATAAATAAAGTCGATTTTTATGAGAAATCGATTGGTAACGCATTAGGACATCCCTAAACGACACATAATCGATTTGTTAAAAGTCAAATAAACGCTTGGAAAAGGTATAATTGTATACATTTTTGTAAAAATTGGTAAAAAGCTAAAATTGATAAAATGGCGGCGCAGTGTACAATTGTCATTCAGTACTTTTTAACTATGACAAATAAAACGCATAGAATGTTCCATTTCCGTTGGATCTTCCGAAAGAAAAGTACATAGAAACACTCTTCTGCTAAAATGTAGTGTTCTGTAAAAATTCATCAATTACTTTCCGAGATTTGCGGTCAAAAACATACAGAACCTAAATTTTTATATCTGTAGATATAGATTATAATACATAGTACCCACGTAACAACCTCGTAGTGCAGATCATACAAGAAATTCTAACAGAAAACCAGTTTCTAAAATTTTTTAATATCTATCATTAAATCTAATATGCTTTTATTGAAATAAGGAAATTGCTAGTATTGGTGAATTACCTTGAAAGAAATTAGTAAAAATATAACTTTTTCTACAGATCACCGTTATATCAAAATAAAAAATGTTGTCTCGGAGAATATTCATGTATTATCCAATATATCGGTTATGTTTGATCACGTGAAACTAATGCTTCAATTCACATTTTGTTTGTTTCGTTTGACCTTTTCTTGCGAGCCGTTTGTTTTGAATTTAGCCGAGAACAGCTTTGAAAAATCTATGGTCACGATTTCATAAAAAACTTTTCTAAATAATGGCGGGCTTAGTATTTTCCCGCAATTTATTTTCCGTAAGTCTTATTGTCAGCAAGCGAGGAGCAACATGGTAAAAACACGGTTTATAAAGGAAATAAAACGAAAAGCTTAAGTTAAAAAAATAAAACATACTTTTAAAACATTACATTTTACGTAATATTATACACTTTTTACACGTTTTTTTTTTTTTTTTTTTTTACTTTATATTTTTATACGAATCTAATGATTTAAAAAAAAAAATATATGTTTTTTATTTTTTACTAATCTTTTATTAATCAATAGATACTTTATTAACGCTCAAATTACAGAAAAGAAAAGAAGTACACACGATATTATTTATAATATTGAATTAAGATCCGTCCATGGTATTAAAATGAAGCATAAAATTAATTTATAAAATCATTTAGTCATTTTACACCTTTAACATTTGTATGCACTAAAAATATTTTCTTGAGATTTAGTACTTTGATTAAATGTAGTCAATATTATGTTTCTATTTTGTAAGATATGTATTCTCTGTACCTTCTTTTTGTGTTGATTTGATGTTTGAATTAAAATATAACTTCCCAAAATAAATCTTGTACGTATATATTTTTTATTTCTTTAATTATTTTTTTTTATTCTAATATCTAGCCTTTTAAATTATAATCTAATATTTTGTGTATTACTTTTTGATTTAATGTTTATTTTCAATATTTTTATTATTCCAATATGTACTTCCCATTTACTACTACTTTATTATATCTTTTTATTCTATGTTTTTCTGTGTAAATTTATGTTATTATGTGTATTTGTTTTATTTTATTACATTTTGTGTTTGTAAGTATTTATGTATGAGGAAAAAAATGCATGTTAGCTTGAAAATTTAATAGATTTACTTGCCTTAAAACGGGTCAAGGGCCTAGTTAGGCGGTAAAATGTAATCGGTTATGTACTTCTTAAATTGGAATGAATAAAAATTAAAAATTAAAAAAAAATTATACAAAAATATCAACCATAAACAATATTTTGTATTACCCATTATGAGATATTGAAAACTTATAAATAAATATAGCATTTTTACACATATGTTACAACCCCGGATCCGGAACTCGCAATCACAAATAAATAGATGAAGTTGATTTCAATTATGTTTGTATGTTTTAAAAATACTCGTTTCGAAATTGTTCATTCGCTATGGATTGGAAAATATTAACAATCTACATAATACCAGCCACCGTGACCAATCATTACAAATTCATAATGTACTTTCATCTTATCATAGGTACTTGATATACATCAACCGCATTCTAGAATGCTCCGTTTTCTCAAACTGCGAGATATGAGATGATTACAGATTGTTCCTGCTCGCATTGTAACGTAATTTCACGAATCATTGACCAGAGATTGTAAGAAAACAGTTTCCCATAATATACATTTATTTATTGGAGAGGGATACTCGTATATAAAAACATGGGGATATTATGACATAATGAATAGTATGCATATCTAGGTACTTATATCTTTTTCGAATCCATGCCTCGCGACTGTGCACGGTGATGCTGCCTGACTGCTGACATGTCTCGCCTGTGGATGCTCTCCCTTCAGCTGGAGCGGTACTGATTTATGAACTTAAGCCTATTAACATCTAAACCTTGCGTCGCGCCTGACAAATTATTTATAATAGAAATTTTGAAAAATATACGTTTTAGATAGTTAAGAACTCTTGTACTAGCTGTTAAAATGATCTATTCATGCTTATTTTGATACAACTTACTACTGCTACTACTACGCTCCATTATCCGCTCCCTGGTGCATAGGGCACTTCATTGGTACACCAAGAGCGTTGGCATAACTTATCTAAATAAAATACATTAAGTAACTATATTTTTATTTCACATGTCAACCACTGCGAAGTCTAACATTAACAACCTATATTATTGGTGCACAAAAAACAAATTGTTCCTTAATGTCGATAAATGCAAAATTTTGACTTTTAGCCGCAGCAGGAATCCCATTGTTTTCAAATATAATATTAACTCATCACCTTTGGAAAAAGTCACAGAGATGTTAGACCTAGGAATCCTGTTCAATGAAAAATTATGCTTCGTTAATCATATTCAAAACATAGTTAATAAAAGTATGAGAACATTGGGACTTTTACTGAGGACAATAAAAAAATTCGAATCTATGAAAACTATGAAAATTTTGTGTATTTAGTAAGAAGTCAGCTTGAATATAACTCGGTCATTTGGTCTCCTTATTATAGGGTTTACGTAAAGAACATTGAAAGAGTCCAACATAAATTTTTGCACTTTATCAATTTTAAATTAAATATTCCCATTGTAAACATAAATTATAACTTTTTAAATAACTTTTTGAATATACAAACACTAGAAAATAGAAGAATATTAAATGATTTGCTCTTTCTGTTCAAAGTATTAAAATCTATATTTGATTGTTGTCAACTAACAAATTTAATTAGTATACGAGTGCCTGGTCGAGTTACCCGTAGTAATGCACTTTTTACTGTAGCCAATCATCGACCAATTACAGTGCAAACTCACCGATACAAAGAATGCACGCACTGGCTAATAAGTACACTAACAATATTGATGTTTTCAACACAAAATCTAGTGCATTTTAGGGAACAGTGTCTGGATGCCATCTCTGGCGGTAATGATTAGATACCTACTGTGTAATAATTTTTAAAAATGTCTATGTAAAAAGCCCCATGGGCGTAAAAACAATAAAATAAAAAATAAATGTTTCATTGAAGGCATATTTTTCAATGGTGGGTTCCATCCTTTGTATTATAAATCTTGGAATATGTTCCACTGCCAGTATTTTTGCATTTTCACGCCGGTCGTTGCTTTATATAAAGATATGTATTTCCAAAATATACTTTCCAAGAAAACGTCAAAGGGCGTATTGCACTTATTACATAGAGACCGGCGGCGTCTCGCATCTCCTATAAAATGTTATATTTACTTTGATGATAGCTCAAGTAAAGGAACTGCTTATTTTACTCTATAAAGAAAATATAAATTACTTGACAAAACTGTTAGGATTCCTAGTTTTTGAAGTATTATCAAAACTATAGAAGGAATTATATTTTTTGATGGGTACATGCTCACTTTTGATAAACTTATCAAAACGTAATTATTATCAATAGTAAAATTTTCTGTTCTTTTTTCGATTCAGATTTAGTTACTTTTATAGAAAAAGATGGTACTTACTCTAAAAGTTGGATGGATGTTGTGTTTGTGAGTTTTTTTTTGAGAATTATTTTTTCGTTGAATAAATATAACATTTTTCGCTGATTCTTGATGTGTAAAATTAAAAAAAGAAAACAAATTACGTCGTACAAAGAAAAGTTTTCCAAGTTAATGAAATTCCCCATTCTTCTTTATAAAAGGCTTCTTTGCTTTTTATTAATTATGAATTCGCGAAACGACAGATGAAATTATAAAAGCTTTTTTATGAAACTCTAATCTATTTATCACAGCGTCAAATTGTTATATTTATTGATATTTTAAGCTGTTTGCGTCAAAATTTCTGGAAATTTTGATTAATTGTCACATTATTTCCTGGAATACAATTTTGGCTTTTATGATATCAGTTAAGACAATGCGGTATTTTAAAAATTGATAATATCAAAACCTTTTCTTACTAAAAGTATTGAATTTCCAGATGTCATTTGTATTGAAAAATTTTATTATCATTTTCCTTACTAAGTTGCTATCACAAACGTACATTTTCCGTTGCTTCCTTATTGTTCCTTATTCAAATTCACGACTTTTTGTTAGTGATTTGGCGCCAATAAAGGGAACCTCTTATTGGCGGGATAACCCATTTATGGATATCTATAAAGTTTGGGGAGGCTCTTGTTGTGGAGCTGATAAGTTTGAAAAATGAATTCATACGCCTCACAAAGGTTTAAGAACCCCTTTAAAAGCTCTATTCATAATAAATCGATCGCTTAGCGAGAAAAGCTAAGTATTTTATTCAATTTTTTAGGACATTCAGTAAGATTTAGAAAGCTTTTTTACGTTTTGCGTAACGTAAGAATTATTTTTTTAAGTTGAATGTACGAGTGTGTATTTCTTTTAACTAACCTAGTTATTTTTTATCCTGTCCCGACGAGTTTTCAAGTGCGCAAAGAGCCTATGAATATTCTTATTGCGAGATTTTTCACACTGAAAAACTCGTTTTGGCGAAATGAATTTCGATGGCATCTTATTACACTTTCTAGAAATTTCCCTAAACCAAATTTATGCGCGGGCTACTCCAGTTTAACGGCGCCAGAAAGCTCATTTTTTAAGGTTCTAGAATAATGTATGGCTTATTGTCTTAACTCATGAACCAACTTTGTTCTGGATAGTCTCGTTTTGTTCTACTGTCTCATCTCGGCGATTATAAATATGGCCAGCGAGCAGCAAGCCCCGAGGTAGTTCCTAGTCTTTGTCCGATTCACCGCTGCGGCTCTTAGGATTAGTGACCGCGTTAATGATTTACAATGTGTGAAAGAACAATATCCCAGCACTTATCATCAAAGCATTTAATGAAAGAGAAGAAATCCGCATTTAATGTACTTAAATCTGCTCATAATAAACGAACACACACGCTCATTATTATAATGTATAAAAATATCTCATTATACTGACGATTGTATGCTTTTGTATGCTAAAGTTTTCGTGTAAATATTACGTCCATTTATTCCATATCCACTCCTGATGAGGTGCACATAAACACGTAGATTTGGCTGTGATAATGGACCTGTCTTAGGAAAACCTACAAGGATCGGCGTCCAATTGATTAGCTTGAAAATGGTTTGTGGAATCCATATGATTCACATAGGGGACCGCATTCACTATACGATTTATTACCAGTACCTTTACATCTCCCAAATAAATCCACTTAAGAATATCCGTCCGTATATTGAATATCATACCGATGCAGTGCCTTATGCTGCACCATTGGGTACAGATAAGGGAAAGTAGTAGCAGTTAGTAGTATATCGAATATTTGTCCGCCTCGTAGAGTAGCGTTAGCGCGTTTGACTGCCTTGCATGAGGTCGCGGGTTTGATTCCGGAATATGAAGAAAAAAAAAAAGATTTTTCGTATTAAAATCATTTATATAATGTGATTCCTTGGACCAGCGCTGAAGCGTAAGACTGATCATCTTACCTTCATGTAACCGATTATCAAAACTCGCTGCACTTGGTGTACCAATGCAGTGCCCTATACATCATTAGGTACAGATAGGGGAGAATAGTAGTTTATAATACTAGAAACTTACTTTGTTATGAACATTGTTTAGAAGTTCAGTGAAAATTGTTACGGTAGTAATAAATAAGCTAACTTTTAAATTAGCTATATTATATCCCTTTAAAAGTATACATAGATCTCTTGCCAGAGTAAAACCACTAGGCTCCGACTACTGAAAGATTTATGCAGCGATGACCCGATGTAAACGGAAGAGGTCTTCCTGCTTGTATCTTAAGCTTAAGCGTTGCCTTTGCCAGTGCAAATAGCACATAGCGACATTCTGAACGGTCTCGCATTCAGCGCAGGCCGCAGAAACGCAACCAGAGAGAGAGCATTTAATACGAGATCTTAGATAATTCGAGACTCATTCAGTCTAGAGAAGCCATTGGTGTTTATGGTACAACTCTTTTTAACTCTTTTCAGAGCTTTTTCCGCCCTTCTCTCTCTGCCGTGCAAGGGCGCGGAACAAATTAATGTAGCAATCTTTTCATGGAAATTAAAATCGCGGTGTATAACAACTTTGCCACAAAACTGTTCTTATTGCGGCGAAGTTTGCATTTGCTTCTATATTAAATAAGTCCCGTGGAAGGTATTTGGCTTGGGGTTTCAGACACTATTACAACTGGCAATCGGATTTTGCAAACAACCCAACTCAGGTAACAAAACACAACGGTAGAACGGGAAATAACTTTGTAACGAATTGTTTACATTTAAGTTATGCGCGTTTATATCAATATTAATCAACAAGATTGGGAAAAATGTAAACAAATATTGTAAACAAGCATTTGTATTCTAGGATAAATACCCACATTTGCATTTTGCTAGAGATGTTGGATTTCGTCTTTGAATTCAGTTGTACAATGTACTTAGTACTTAGTTCACCAATAAATTAAAATATTTGTCAAATGCATTGAAGTTTTAAAATATGAAATAGAAGATTAAAACATCAAAAATTAATTCCGATCAAAACCACTAAATTCACTTATTACTAAGTAACTAACTAACCATCACGCCATTTCTCCAAAGGGGTAGGTAGAGAGGATAGAATGCCACACCTTTTACATTCATAAATCTTCTCATGCACGCACGTCGATTATTTCGGCTTTTCACATGGCCACTTTCAAGTATTTGTTGTACTTGATCGGGCCATGTCTTTCTCGACCTTCCTCGACTTCTACAACCAGACACATTCGCATCGTAAAACTTTTTAGCCGTTCTTTCATCATTCATTCTCTCCACATGACCGAACCATCGTAAAAGACCTTTTTTAATTTTGTTAATACTATCACGTTAATACAGGCCTTTTAAGTAGGTACCTATTTAAAATATTGAATGTAGGTGCTCTAAATTTAAAATTACGCGTCTTTGAAAAATAGACTTTCATGTACTTTAGTTAAGTAGAGCCTACGTGGGTCCTCTTTTCTCATTTAAGAAGGGCAAAGCAATTTTTATTGGCAATATTTTCAAGTTGAAAATACTTTGAAAGTACCTTTATCCCAAGGGAAATATATTTTCATTCTCCCTGTGATGAACGCTTGGCCCTCCAAAATATATTTAGTATACAACATACTTATAAAAAGTAGGTATTTGCGTATTTTATTTTATTTAGTACTTCATAAAATATAGGAGATTTCTATAAAAATTATGTAAAAAGTAGACTGTTCATAAGTTTGGTTTCATACATATTTAATCGTGAATAATTCTAAACTGCACTAACTAGAAAAAGTATACTTTTGGGAAATAGCAACAATGTGTTTTTATTTCAATACTGTTTCATTGAACATATTTTTGAAAATAATATCTCGACATAGGAAAGAGATAGAAACATGTTTCTTGGAAAGAAATAAGGCGGTCGGTGTGAGCTATAACGTGCTATTCTCGGTTCATTTTCTACCAACTAAGATTTAGTGCAATATAGTATTCACGGTGCGATATATCTACGAGTAATTATAATTACGCAAAATTGTAGTTAGTGTATACATTCTAATTTCTATAAAAATATTAAATTATATTCCATACCCTATCCCTTCGGGAAAAAGCGTGATGGTTACTTAGATAATTTTATAATATAAAAGCCTTGTAGAATAGCGGTAGCGTATTCGGCTACCGTGCATGAGGTCGCGAGTTCGATTCCCGTAGGGGGTCAACACGAAATATTTATTTACATGTGATTTTCATATTGATATTTCATGTGTGATACCTTGGTCTGGTACTGAACTGTATGACTGATCATCTTAACTTCATGGAATAAAAATAACAAGATAGACTGCACTTGGTGTATCGATGCAGTGCCTTATGCACCATTGGGTGCGGATAAGAGAATGTAGTTGTAGTAGTTATTATATGTACTAACTATTCCTATGTAAGCTAATGTGTGATTATGTAAGCCTACTTACAATGGAAGCTTTACTAACTTACATAATAGTAATACAATATAAAAAAAACATCTCATTAGGTATGGTGTACCAAAACACGTAGTACAACTCGAAAACTGGTGAATATACAGCTTGAAAAATTCATATAAAAACGCTGTTCCTAATCTTGTTTTATTTGTGGATAGTATTAATTTGACTAAATCATGAGATTTGATAAGAATTTGCAAAAATTTATCGAAAAAAAAATCAACTTTGTACTCAATTTTTCTCGAAAACTATGGGTCAAATAAAAAAAAATTTTTCTACAACAACGACTCCAAATATTATGTAGATTCACTGGTTTCTCGCTTGTACATCGAATTTTGTTACAACCCGTATCTGTGACATTCAAATCCTTAGTAAATTATACGGTAAGATTTTTAAACAAGAATTTTTCTCAAATGTAAGCCCAAATAAACGCTGAGCGACTTTTCATTTACGTTTTTAGAATATAATAAAAGAAATTTGATTCAAAATATTTTTCCGGAAATCTAATCCAATCTAATTGAAATTTGCGCTTTTAATATTAATCATGCTTGTAAGCTTTTGTATCCCCTACCTGACTTTACGCTCAGCGATCGTCAAGTGAATGGAGCGGTGTGTTGGAGGAGAGATGGTGGGTTTGGGGTGGGTTCAGGAAGGTGGTGGTGGGTCCCCCGAGCCCCTCCTTCCCTCCCCACACTGCCCAACAGCCTGGAACTAACAAGTAAAATTGTTTATGCACGTTCTGCAAATGTCTACATTCCCACAGAATCTGTTGAGTAAAATGAAACTCCTAATTTTAAGAGCGAAATTCATGAATTCAAAAAATAATCATGCATAAACATTTTAAATATTTTCATTTCAGTGAAAAAGGTTTCACTGTGTTTTTAGTAGACTCTTCTACTGGTTTATGGAAGAATCATAATTAGATATTTTATTGATCAATGAACAACAGTTGGGCGATTACAGAAATATCGACACGTAGATGCAGATCGGTACGAGGTTGATATCGACCTGTATCTGCCTGTCTTTATTCCTGTAATCCCTTGTCCAGTAATTCCTGTAGTCCTCATTCAAATAAATATTTCATACAGACCCATACGGAAATAGAACACGCGACCTCATGCATAGATAGCACCCCAACGCGCTATTCACTACTTCACGAGGCCGGAAAATTGATAAACAGATACCTACCTACATAAATACTGGTAGAAATTCAACACATGGTAGCATTAGTTGAGATACAGTTTAAAATATTATTTACTGTTTTAGTTATATTGGCTTTACTTCAAAGATGCGCCCCTTTCCACTGAAAGTGGCGTTTTTTATTCAATGTTGATGGAATTTTATAAAAAAATTAAATGAATATAATTTTAACGTAATAAACCTATGATGCTGTGAATCGGTAAAAAAACGATGAGGTATAACTTTTAGGAGACGGAAAAATTTATGAATACCTCAATAAGTGGGCTATTATAGTCTGTATCGATTATTAATAGGGATGTTCCTATCACGATTGACCCCACGTTAAGGTTTATTTAATAACGGTTAGCTGGGTTATAGGGTTAGAGTATTTTCAAACCTTTCCTTGAGAAAAAAAAAACGAATAATTCCTGTATTTAATTTTGTTTAGTATTTGATGCGTTTACCTACAACGCACTTTGCGTTTTTGATCACTTGTTTAATTGTAGTGAAAAGAATCAGCTGTTTTGTTTAATCAAGGACTTCCTGTAATTCTGTATATGTACTGATTAGAATTAATATTGTTTCACAACATTATTTGAGTATGTCCAAATACTTGCACACAATTCTGGATTTTTCCTATGATGGGAATAGGTATATTAACACGTGGCAAATAATAAATAATATTCGCTGGTTTGGATATTCGCTAAAAAGCGAAATGGGGATGTTGTGATACTTCATGTGGCCACTTAACCCAGCCAATGACAGGTTTACAGCCCTGTAAACGCTTAAATATCCCATATTCCGGAATTCGAAAAAAGCTTCTTCATCTCTGTAGAGATACAAAAAAATTGTTTATGTAGTCCTTCAAGCATTGACTTTAATGTAATATATAGTTGCAATACATAAAATATTTTTTTATTATATTATTTCAAATTTTATTTATCCTTACTTTTATTTTTATTTGTACAGGTACATAAATTTGTATCTAGTGAAATACGCTGATAATATTTGGAATGTAACATTTTCGTTTATTATCTATTTTTTTACCTTATTTTAAGTCATGATTATTTTATTATGTATTTTAATTTTAAGTGTTATTTAAGTTTATATTAATATTTTTCGTAAACAAACGCTGTATTAAGAAATTGAACCTTTTTAAAATGAAGTAGTTATCTAATATCTACATAATATAATAGGCTAAAATTGTCTGTATTTCTGTTTGAAATTTATCGTTTGTAATACAGCACCGAAATAAACATAAATTCTCCAATTACGTTCTTATTACGAACATTGTGAGGGAATGTTTTAACGTTCTCAAGGCGATACTACTCGATCTGATGCCATCTATCTTGTCCGAGCTTAGTACGGAGTACAGCCTAACTTGTGATTCCCTTCCAGCCTCACAGCTAATTGGATTACATCCTGTTTCTTCTTCTCCAGTAGTAATTAGGCCACTGGCGTCCCAGGGACTTATGGGACCCTTACAGCATCCAGAAAGGACGGGATTGAGAAAAGCACGATTGAAGATTGCAAAGGCCCAGGCGCAAAAGCACAAAAATCGTAAACTCCCGTGTCGAATTACTTAAACGCTTAGTTTTTCCTCTTTGGTTTCGTGTAGAATCTGAATCAGAAACCTTCGGTTCACTGCGTTTTTCCCTTACCGACATAACTCTTCGCTGGTGCCAAACTAATCTTTGCATCTTTGAAAGTATGCTTCATGGTCAGCTTCGGAACCAACGGGACGTTAACATGATGTCCACCTCTTTCTAAAGGAATGAAAAAACGCATTCATCTTCGGTACAACTGGGAAGTAGGTGAGAGGGTTGATAGGCGAGCCCTTCATATTTATGCAGGCACCATATAAGAAGGTTTAACTCTTCTTTTAAGAGTTAGAGGAGCTGGAAAAGGTCTGAATGTAATAAAAGTACTTAAATTTTATTCATCTAAATACTGTTAATAATTTAGCAGACTTTTCCCTTCAGCTTTTCACTGAAAAGCATATTAAATAACAGCCTTTAGTTTTCATTTTAAGTTCCCTTTACATATTTAAGAACTTGTAGTTGTATTAAATTACGTTTTAAAGGTATTTGTAAAAGATCTAGTACGTAAACTATATAATATAATTTATGCCATCGAATAGAAGTAATATGAACTTGTTTAACAATGAAATTATTTTTTAGTTTATTGTGTAGTTTTTCTTTGGACTTTAAAGTTATGTTTGAATCATTTAAAATGGCGTTTGGTTTCATTAATCGCATTTCTAAATAACTCTCGATAAAGTTTTGCACTAACCTGTGGTTTTGAAGCCTCAGAAAAATTTCAATTATTTCATGTATTTTTTTTCAATGTTACCGTTTTTAATTTTTTTCGTTTCAGTCAAGTTTTCTGAGGTTCAAATGAGAAATCTGTTTTGTTTCACTTGTTGCATCAAGAAAGTGATTTGTTTGATCTGAAACAGATTTATGTTATTACCACATAATGATATTCACGAACGCCTCATGCAGAGTCATCGACATTAATAAATTTACATAGTCATGTAGAGTACGCTCTCTGTATATACCGACTGTAACGCCGAATTCACAATGTCGTTAAATTATCTTCAACACGTGATGGTGTATTAATTTGGAGTCGAAATTTATAAATCGAGGACAATTTTATTCTACAAAAAATTTGTAAATTATGTTCATTACAAAAGTAAAATAATATTTTTTTTATACTACTACTACTACCATATCCGTACCCAATGATGCATTAATAGGGCACTGCATTGGTACACCAAATATACAAAAAAAATTGTAAGCATATTTTTTCTTAATTTTTGACTACACACAACATACACAATGTTATATTTTTATTCTGATATAATGGTTGGTACCTGTGTAAATATTTGCATTATTTTCATACGAATTTCAAATTTTAAAAGAAAACACGTGTGTATCTTTAACGTGTGAAAAGTCGGAATAATCGGCGTATGTGCATTAGAAGATGTGTGAATGTAGAGGAAGCAAAGGAAGAAAGTATGTCAGGACAGATTGGTATGGCGATCTATCCTTTCTGCCTACCCCTACGAAAAAAAAGGCGTGATGGTTAGTTAGTTAACTTTAGAATTCTTACATTCATTTAATCAATTTAACTAAATGTAGGATGTTTAACGTTCAATTTGAAATAAAATCGATTTTCGCATCGTTCACCAGTGTATGTAATATACGTATTAATACTACGCCTGTTGAGTTGATGGGAAAACTATGCTCCCGAGATTCAAGTCATATTCTTCTATAATACATGTATTTTTTTTACCATGTTTTCTCCATATTTGTTTAATTGGGTTCTTCCCGATAGCACGAATATTCTTAAAAACGTTATAAATATTTAAAGTATATTTCCACAACTCCAACGATTTGAAAAACAACGATCAAAAATTTTTTTTTCACTTATAAATTTATGTTTTAAAAATACGAAAATACGAATGATTTTTAACGCTCGTTATTGGTTAATGACGTCATACCCGTCCACCATGAAAGGCGTGAAATTCATTACGAAGTGAGCGCCTATAATTCTGTGACCTCACACCGCATGCGCGCCAAATGAAGGATTTTGCGAACGATTTGAAAAAGCGCTATTTCAAACCACGCTAAAAAATTCATGTGACATCGTAAAAATAAAAAATAAATTCCCTTGATATTGTAATTTTTCAATCAATTTTTTTAAATAAAAAATAAAAAAACGGGAAGAACCCAATTAACTTCAAACAAAATAAATAATACATTTCAGATGATCTTTTGTGTTTCGTATAAGTTTAATTACATTAATTTTCAGTGCACGAACTCCCCAGAAATGTATAGCTTGACCCTCTGACGCGACGTAGGGGACATTCCCTTTAGTAGAGAAGTAGGTAGGATGGAGGCGGGGAGGGGGAGGTGAAGATGAAGGAACTGCAGCACAAATTGGAAACCGCCGATGTGAGAATTTCGTCTGATATACGTGTGCCCACCCCGCCCGCGCCCTTGGCTCGTCCGAGCCGCCCTTTGAGCCGGCCGGGCCTAATAGGGCGGTAGGCGACGTAGACTTGCATTTGGGTGCATTCATGACAAATCCTTAATATAACTGGCTTCTTGGAAGGCTTTATTCATATAAATCGTGATATACCTTTTCTTAGAATCAATTCAATAGTGGGTGGAGCTACAAATATTATTTATTTATATTTTATTGCTATGCACACAGAGCTATTAAAAGTAAATTAACCGTAATATTTCAAAGCAATATACATATTTTGTAAATATTTTTTTATTTGATGTTTATTTTTATCTTTACTTTACCTATGCCTATTAATTTCCAATTTATTACTACTTTTATTGTGTATTTGTTATTCTATAATTGATGTGATTTTATAATAGAGAATTTATTTTATTTTATTATATATTTTATATGAATGTTTAAAAAAAAATTTGTTTGTAAATTTTATGTCAATGTATGAAAAAAAAATGTCAATGTCAATTTTATATATCTACTGCCTTAAAACGGGTCTAAGGCCTAGTACCTGAGGCAAAAAATGTATAATATGAATGTATTTGTACTAATTTGAAATTTAAAAAAAAAATAATATGCACTGAAAATAAAAAATTATTATTTTAAAATATTTTTTTAATCATGTATTTTGATTGGTTTTAATTTAACGGTATTTTTTCTCGTGAAAAGTTTTTGTTGTGATTTACAAAATATTGAAAATACAGCAACTACGTCGGTAATATTTCATTTTTATGTAAATATCAACCTTAGAGTATATTTATAGGAGGATGGAAAACAGTATCAACTTTTCGAAAACTTGTGGTAGCTTCCTAGATACATTTTTTTTGAAAATTGTATCTGTAGTTTCTGCGTATAATAAATGGTTATTTATTCAAATTAATGTGTTCCTACGTGGATTTGACGTAAACTAATAAAATTTACGTTTTATAGCTCTTGATTATATACTATTTTATATACTCCTTGATACGAATTATCTGCGCTTCGATTCTGTAATTGTTTTAACTACTGCGCATACGATTGTTTGTACTGAATTCGTTGCGCAGAAGTGTCTAAAACCTTAGAGAATCGCACCGCTGGTGTTACTAATCGAAATGAAGCAATTATCGTTTTGCCAATTTGAAATTGAAATAACCTTATAATCATTATTTAAGTTGTGGTGAGATACCTCTAGTGGAACCTTCGGCACCTTTACCTGAATTAATATGCCGAGTGAGATAACATCTCGAATCACGCTCAATTTTAAAATTTCACAATCCACACGTTCGCAGAATATCGAGAGGCGGCTTCGATAAAAGGGATAACGTTGTCATTTAAGTACATACTCGTAGGTACGCATCTGATTTCGTCGGCGAAACTGTTTCTCATTCCCGGAAGATCAGTAGCGCCAAAGTCTCAGCTGAGAGTCTTTATCGCGAGGGGCTTAGCGGATCTACGCCTCAAATTGCTAAGACTTAAAGTTTTCCCGGTTGAAAGCTGCTGTTGAGTAAGTAATCCGAGAAAACGCAGCGGATACATACAAATTTAGTAAAAATCAAACTAAGCTAGCAATAACCACGAAAACAACAACAAGCATCGAAGAAGTTCCAATTTAAATCTTAGTATTATTTCTTTGCTTAAATCTAGGGTTAAAGTATGTATACGAGTACTAACAAATAAGACTGAAACTTTTTTGGTTTAATCTTGCGCAACCAGTATTTTTTTCTAGTTTAGCGTATATTACTGAATAAGCTATTGCAATTATTCAACATAGAATAATCTTGATATTACCAAGTGATTTCTATGCCATAAAAAGCAACCATTGTCGATTATAGAAAAAGGTTATTATTGTTATGAACAGTGTTTTTTACTTTGGGGTACATCCAATTTCTTCAACCAGTATGTTAAAATAACGCTTTGAGTTTTAAGTACATGATGAAATGTCAATTATGTGGCAATAATGATTGTTTGTACCAGGCAAACCAGCGAATATCTGTTCTCTATTATGGTAACAGAATTTGCTGCAGTTTGTGAAAGTAATTATCTAAACAGATTAGTTGTGGCAGAACGGAATTATAATTTAACGCTGCAATTATGGAGTTGAATGCGTTTAACTTTGTATTCAATGCAAATATATTCTTTACAGAGTTTAATAACATTGAATATGTAGATAGTTATTGAATATACGTTAATTTTGTACACTTTCTAATAAAATATTCTAATGTTCATTAGATGTCTTAAGGAATTATTAAAAATTATGCTAGTTAAAATAGAAATGATTTAAAATACATTTTATAACGTAAAAAATTACGTATATGAATGAAAAATTGTGTGGAATCACACAGTGAAAAATACATTGCCAAAACTTGACGAAAGTTGGTTTAGACCAGAACTTATTGGAAAGTTATTACAGTATACATTTTTATTATCTCTTCTGAAATATAAAGCCGTCATCATCTTTTACAGTTTATCATATATTTTCATATTTTATGTAGGTATAATTAATAATTATGCCTGCTAGATAAAAATATATAAAGTTCTGTTAATTTCTATTTGAAAATGGAAACTTGAAATATATCCGTGCATTTTAAATTTCGTACTTACACACATAAAATGTATATAATACTGCGCATGTAGACTATAATGCTTTCATAATCACTTTCATTTAAGATTTGGATCAACATCGTGCAGTTCCTTGCGGCCCCTATATTATTTTTATTACGATGAAATTACACATTACACAAATTTCTCTGGTAACATTACCACAACCGTTTAGGCGTTACCCAACCCAACCATGTATTTTACTCATTACTTAAATTACATATATTTATTCATTTTTAGAATATCACATAGTGAATTGAAAAGTTTTTGTATTAAAGGGGGTTTTAACGAGAAATTATTCTCTCAGCGTGACTTGGAAACCCGATTCCGGAAAACCCCTCACGTTCTGCCCGTTACTACAAACAACAAGTGTGAAAAATGTTACTTTAAAATACAGTCAATTTTAGACTTTTACGAATAATACAGTATTTAATAAAAATCGATTCAAAATACGAAAAGCGTTAATATGTTTAAAAAAAAATAATTTTGTAATAATCTTTACTGTGCTTGTAATGAATTTATTGAAGACTACAAATACAGCGGTTAAAGTATTATTTTAGAACTACTTTTACTTTAATAAATACTTCTATCGCTAGAGTAACTAAATTTAGCAAAATTAATTAAATTATAGATGGATCGATCCGATCACCCACAATTTGATAAATACTTTTTTTTTAAAAATCTTTAACTAGTCTCAACAAAGGGCTCTTATGGAATTGAATGTTTTTAAATTGCATTGCTGAGCAAATTGCTTAAATACTACTAGCAAATACATGTATGTGGTATTCATATAGAGATACTACTACTACTTCTCTCCCTTATCCGCACCCAATGGTGCATAGGCACTGCATTTATACACAAATGCAGCGAATCTCGATAATTTGTTACATGAAGGCAAGATGATCAGTCTTACGCAACAGCGCCACTCCTGGGTATCACATATGAAATAATGATATAAATAGAGATACAAATAGTGTTAATAAATTTTATGATCATTAATAAAAATTTAAATTATTCATTTGTCAGTATCACGACCAATGCATTTATTAAATTGTATTTGGTTTACTTTAATAAAAAGCAGATAATTTACGTCGTATATTTATATCGAAAAATAAATTTCACACGTATTTCCCAAGTAATAATCTACCAAACTAATTTGACGAAGAAGCGCCAATGGTATTTCTGTGAGCTCCGAAAAGCAAGTAACAAAGGATTATTCGACGTGGATAATGTATGTGAGCATGGGTACTATGAGCCACTCAACATGTTAAAGAATTTCATTAGTAAAACCAACTTTCCCATATATTCAACAACTCCACTCAGCATAATGAAATCGTTGAGCATTTTAATAAAACAATACTGTTCCCTTTACCTGCCTATTAGCAGTAGAGTTTTGTATGTTAATCATGATGATTGGTAAAGTATTTTGTTGGTTTAAAGCAAAATCAATTTTATTAGAATTGTTCGTAATTAATTTATTGCTGGTAATTTGAAATAATTAAGTTTTATTGTTTAATGAAATACCGTTTCATTCAAATAATATAATAACCAGTATATATATGTACTGCTACTACTACTTTCCCTTATCCGCATCTAATGGTTATCCGCACCATAGTGCAGTGTATTGGTACACCAAGTGCAGCGTCTCTTGATCATTTTTATTACAATCTAGACTAAAGTTTCTGCTTTGATAGTGTAAGTACTCCGAGATTGTATTGTAATGGTCCTTTGATTAATTATATAAAAATACTCGCTGAGCGACCTTTGTGGTATAGTACTAAATTAATAAATACAAATGCGATCTCTCAGGCGAATGTGTGGTAAAACTATGTATGATAGATGCACTAATGTTGAAATTAGAGCAGAATGCAAGGCTGAGATAAGCATTATCGACAAAATTAAGAAAGGTCTTTTACGTTGGTTCGGTCATGTAGAGCGAATGGATGATGAAAGAACGGTTAAAAAATATATGATGCGACTATGCCTGGATGTAGAAGTTGAGGAAGGCCGAGAAAGACATGGCATGATCAAGTAAAACAATGCTTGAAAGTGGGCATGTAAGAAGTCGGAATAATCGACGTGCGTGCATGAGAAGATGTATGAATGTGGAGGAAGCAAGAGAAGTATGCCAGGACAGGACAGAGAGTGGTGTGGCGTTCTATCCTCTCTGCCTACCCCTTCGGGGAAATGGCGTGATGGTTAGTTAGTTAGTTAGTTAGCTTCATACAGGGTTTAAAAGGGTTTGATTCCGGTTGTAAAAATATAATTAAAATTAGAGGTTCGCAACTACAAACCAGGACCTTATGCTGGACTAAAAGTCGCATGTGACACTTCGGAATGACGAGTGATCTACGGTACAAAATCACTCGCCATTCCGAAGTGTCGCATGCGACTTTCAGCTCAGCACTTACGCCAGATTTAACGCTTTCAAAGTTCCACTACGCCATTATATTTATTATCTGTAGTCTCAATGCGATTTTATACTTATGTATAATAGCCATTTAAATTATACTAAAAATACCGATACGTTGAAAAGACCAGCAAAGCTAATGTAAATGTGCCGTTATTCGTTGTTTTTCCTTTGTTAAACCGTTTTTAAACGATTTATAAACAGGTATCATCCAGTGCGGGCGCAGGTCGAGACCCTGGGGTGGAATTATAAATGAGTATCTACCCAGTTACCTGACTTGGTCGATAAAAACAAAACCGAATTTGTTCTGTGAAATATTAGTATTTGTACACAATTTTTAATTAGCTATACCCATGTATTAGCAACCAGAGAACATGTTTACAAAAAAGGTAAGCACGAATACCTGTTTTGTGATAACATAATATAATTTGGATGTATTGATACATATTTTAAATTTAAAATGCATCGCAGTGGCATCAACCGATAGAATAAGACTAGAAATTGTGAATAATAATGGTGAATTTTTGTAAAATTAATAATGAAGGAGAATACCACATTATTGATTATCTTATTTTGTTGCGTTCGCGTCCTCTTGATCTCTTTTATAATTTAACACTAAAACTAATGCAATTTTCATTAACAATGACTTTTTATCGAAAGTTGAAGATAAGCCAGTTATCTTCCCATTGAGTTCCAGGCCCTGGTGTATGTAGATACAATCCCTCGGGGTAAAATGCCATGATGAAGGTACAAGGTACTCCCTTCACGTTACTCCCTTCATTTATATTTTAAAATCTCATGGAGAAATGCTCTAAAACGATGAGTTATGGCTGTTTAAAATACAGACTCATTTGAACATGCAATTAAGCTGAAAAAAGCTTTTTCCCATACGGAACATTATGAAGAACCCATATTGTATTTTAAAAGAACCCATATTTTGGTATTTTAACTCTATTATTTCTGTGAACGGTTGATAGTTTTTTATTTAAATTTTAGCTCCGAATGAAGTTATTGTTACTTTGACGGCGACGGCTGCTTAGAGGCAACTTGTGTAATCCAAATGTTCTACATAGATAGCGTTTATGAAATGAAATAATTTTAATAATTCTTACCGATTTAATATATTTTAGTATATCTAAGGTAGGTACTTTGAACATTGTATTATAATGTATTGTGTCTTTTGGATATTTTTCAACCTAATTTAACTAATGAATTTTTCAATCGAACTTATTTTAAATAGACCTTAAAGCTTAAGTATTCTCATGTATGCACCTACAAAACACGAAAGACAAATTAAAACATAAATATGAGTACATATCTAAATTAAAACAAAAATATGTGTTCATACCTACGCTCAATAATTTTAGCGTACTGTATCGTTCTCCCACTTTAACGACTTGTTAATTTATCTGCCCAAACCTTTCTATCGGAACCCGACTTGATGTAATATATTGGATAATTATCGAGTACCTACTCCCTGAACCTAAGGTCTGGATGATATTAATCCCAGTCTAATTAATTGCCTCTGATCTCCACGCCCGTAGAGATTGCCTTAGTAACTAATTAATTTTCTCGACAATCGATATAATAAGTGAGATTTAATTCCAAAATTATTATCCGAGAATAGAAATAATAAAGATCAATTCGTTGCATGCAAGAACACTGTATTTAAGTATTTGGAACCTGCATACATTTCAAAATAATATGAAATTTATTATGTTCCGTAATAAATATTAAATTTCAGTTATAGTAGTAACAAATAATAAAAGATGTGCTATTTTAATTCTATAATAAATATAATATATAAAAACTCAATTATAGTAAAACTGCAAATATTTCAGTTCGCGGCAATGGAGACTTATATGCTTCATTAAGTAATTGGAATCACTGACTGCCTTTTTACCTATAATAAATTAAGATTTATTTTTTTACTGAATTTTCGAGTGTTTTAGAAACTTTTATAAATACATGTTTTAATAATTAGAATGTTCACTACATATCAATCTTTATTCTTTGGACAACTGCGAAAAATTGAGAGCGCTGCAATTTATATCGCTGCCTGAATGCAGAGCTGGGTGCCGTAATCTTATTTCCGTAAAAAAATAATTTTAAAAACCTTGACATTAATTTTTATTAAAAAAAACATCACATCTGTCTCATACATTTGTATGGAAAATAAAATCTTTACATTGGTCCCGTGAAAAGTTCTACCTCGGTTTCATTCTGCAAAATGTCTGCAGTAGGTACCTAGATATTATGCACATGCACCTCGTTAAGTAGAACTATTCACTATTCGTGTGAATCGCATTGATCTGAACGTGGCAAACTTCCCCCTCTAGAGCTAAGGGCTGGATACTGGGTACCGGAATATATGCGAGTTCGTCCCCAGAATCCACAACTGAAGGCAATTGGTGTTTGATTGCTTCCCAGAGTCACTTTCCTCACCCCACGTCTCCTTTGTCTTACATATACTAGTGTAATTTGTCAACGTACCTACTTTTGGTAAAAAAATTCCATTACTAAATCTAGTTTCATTTAAGTTTTTACATACATTCATTTTCTCATTCAGGAAATCATTTTCAAATGATAATCCATGTTTCGTTAGGATAAAAATTGTTAAGATCTGTACAATATAAGTTGTGTTTTATTTAAAAACCGAAATAATCATTAATATCTTGAACCTAACATATAAACATACTATGTGGTATAGGTAGTATTAATATTACTTAAGATCTATAGGAACTACGAAAGATAAGTGGATAAATTGTTTAATGCGAACTTATAACTTTTTTCAAATCATACAACAGGTTGTTACTCACTAGAGATTGTGTTACTCCGCTCTAGAAACATAAGCTAATAATCATTTGTAAACGAGAATCAACTAACATAAAAGCTAGTATGGATAAGACGCCGACTGTTTAAAATATCATTTTAATTAGTATCCAGACAATTTTTTAGTTGAACAACGCAGCGCCCGCACTGTGGAGTGTTCTCTCCGAAGGCTATCAATCATAAAACTATTAACAAACGAAGCCTTAATAGAAATAATGTATAAAAAACGTTACAAGGATCGTGCTCTGAGGTCCGTCTGGTTTTATTTATACTCCCCGAGTTTAGGCTGTGCGATATTTATCAGTTTTCTATTCCGATACATTTAAATCATCTGAAAAAACGCACAGGAGTAATAATATCAGAAAGTAATCGTGCTTTTAACGATTCTTTTTTTTTCCTCGATTCATTACATTTATTAGCATCTTGGCACGTTTTTAAGCTAGTCAATATTACCTCTTCATTTTTAATGACGAGTTTCTGCATTTTTTTTGTTTTAAAAATTCAGCTTAAAATCATGGTGGTTACAGGTATTTTTAAGTGTTCTAAAACGAATAAGTTACTCATTAAAATTAAATAATAATAAAGTAAAAGTTTAGAAGTTTTTTCATAAAGCTGTTAACATTATGTGTGGAGTATAGCATACTCATTTTACATAACAATTCTTACGAAAACTGTTAGGTATAACTAATCGTAATTTATTTGAACCTTTTGCTTAAGCACGATAGCAATAACAATAACATAAATAATTAAAGTGTATTTGATCAAATGTGGACATTCATTAAGATTTTTAAACTGCTATTTTTCTGTACAAAAGTACAGTGTACAGTATATCAACAGACTACATCTTTTAATAGAGGTACTGTTTCTGTATAGTTAGCGTGCTACAAATGATCGAACTGATGAACAACAAAACATCTACGAGTATTCCGGTCGAATGGCAGAAACTAGAAGTAAGATAGCTGATATGTCGTGTTGACGATAAAATCAGCCTCCAGCCAGACTTCCGCTGAGTTTATATCGATATCCAAGCTCATAATGATAATTGCATCGTGCATTAGAAAAGATAAAGATTGACCGTAGATTGTGCAGTGGGCTTGTCAAAGTAGGGCGGCGCCCTAACACGTAACAAGATATATAAAATTAAACACCTTCCCCTACGTCAGTAGCTCGCAACCTTTTAATCCGAATCCTCAAAAGAAGTGTAAAAAATAACCGTTTAATAAGTTGTCTAGCTTTTATTTTCAAGGATCTGTTTAAAAACATAATAATTTGAAATATTTATATTTATACCTGTTTTAATTTCTATGCACAATATTTTTGCTTATCCTTTCCAGTAGCTCAATCACAGATGATTGACGAAGTGCTTGAAAACGTGCTAAGCATTTGACCGATCACAATGAACATTACGTTTATATCACGGTCGCGTTGCCAAGCACCATAAATGAAGGCATACTTTGACAAATGTTTCGTCTTAATTGCTTTCTCAAAATTGATTTAAAGCAAATAAATGGGCATGATAAATTGTGCACACACAATTAAAACTCTAATAAAACAAAATTATTTTACTTTACTTACAGTTTGGCGTATTTTCCATATTTAAAGCGGTAATTAATAATCCCAATCGATAACTTTTAACAGATGTTCCATTGTGATCGCTAAAACGTTAAACATCCATGGTGAGAAATCGTTATCACGTCGCTTATTAGCACGTTGATAGTCATCTGTGATTGAGCTACTGGTTATATTGTACTGTGTAACTTTGTTTAAATGTAAATGACCTATTGGCGTTGAAATGTTACAAAAATCCTACTACTACTTCTATTTGCCCTTATGCGCACCCATTGGTGCATAGGGCACTGCATTGGTACACAAAGTGCAGTGTATCTTGATAATTTTTTTATCACATGAAGTTGAAATGATTAGTCTTAACGCTTCAGAAACAGTCCAAGGTATCACACATTAAATATCAATATGAAAATCACATGTAAATTAATATTTAATGTTGACCCCCTTCGGGAATCGAACCCGCGACCTCATGCACGGTAGCCAAATGCGCCACCACTATTGCAAAATAGTAAAAAATAATTTACAGATTTGGTCTTAGAGTCATTTAAGTGTTCCTTTTATTTTTTATCTTAAATCTTTAGTAAAAGGTGAAAGAGTTATTAAACCAGAGTAAAAAGCTTTGTGAAGTAGGCTTATTTTAAATTCGTTTATTAATGCTAGATTTGAAGTCAATAAAAACATTCTACAAAGTTATCATTTTGTGTAAATCTAAATTAAAATACTCTTTCGAGCATAAAATTTTGTTTATTCAATGCCCGTTGAAGTCGTGCCCTTTGGTTGCTGACCGCTGACTTACATGACCCATCCTATTTCTTATCCAAGACCTTACACACCTTCTATTACTATTGCTATTACCAAGATAGCCATTTTGTTTTATCTCCTGCAGTGTGTAATTTTAATAAATCCGTTCAGCCCATGCGAACAACTCGTTAAACATGATTATTTTTTTTATTTTTCTCATAACTATTAAACGAAATAACGAAACCCCTTAGGCCTAACGTTTGAGGAATTATTGTGGTTATTTTTTTTTGAATTCTATAATTACGTCATTTGTTGCAATCGTTTTTTCCTGTAAGTTCGCTTTTCGTAAATAAAGCTGGATCAGTAGCTGCAAAAGAATTATTTTTTGGGATACTTTTGCTGCTTGTACTTCCCTTATCTGAACCAAGTGGTGCATATGGCATTGTATTGGTATTCTTAGTGCAGTAAATCTCGATGATTTATCACATGTGAAAGTTAATAGTAGTAGTAAGTTCTTAATCTCCACTCTAGAACACGCTTTGTCCATCTATCGTCTGACATTCTTGCTATACGGCATTCAAAATCATAGTTATGTAATTCAATTTCTATTGAAGAAATTGCAAGTCATTGAGTATTATAAAGTAAATCCGTTACTGCTACTTTAATCTGAATGCAGAAATAACTTACTAAGTGTGATTACCGTAAGTATGGATCTGAATAGTTCTGATAACGCTTCACAGTTCTATAACTGTTTTCTATTACGAGGATTATTCCTTACATAATAATATGATCTGTATGTTAGCATACAATCAGTTATGGTATTATATTGTGCCAATACAAGGTACGTAGGCAATTTTCACACACCTTACGTTTAAAAACTATTACAATAGGTACTTAATTTAATGAAGATATTTATCATATTGTAACATTATAATATAAAAGTCTGCATTGAACGAGTTGAGATCATAGGTTAATTACCTCCACATTAAAAAAAATAATTAACCTTTATTGCAACGCATAAGGTTCCAGATCCGATGCTGAAAATTTGTCTTCAATTTACGTTTGAACTACGAGACGTTGCGGCTGATCGCTTAAGGCGAGGGTCCGGGGTCCCCCATACATTCATGTACGTCAGGGCAAAATTCCCTTGTACTTCATGGTTCATTAAATAAAAATGAAAAAAAATATGACGTAAATTAATTATTTCTTTTTCTAGTGAATTATCTGACTAAATTTTTATTTTAAATATTTCGTTGAATCACAATTAATTTAAAGAAACCCCCTGTTTTTAATGACATTTGATGCATAAACACAAAAACAGTAAATATAAGATTTTTTTTAAAAAATGTATTAAAGAATACGTATTATATCTAGTGCATTATCTGATTAAAATTTGAAAAAGACATTAGTAGATTTTTGATTATATTAAATTCCGTAGATTTTACTATATTAAATTTGAAAAAGATTATCGTGTATTTTTTGGTATACCTACGCGATGCAAATAATAAATGAAACCAAACGGTACCGCGACGTTCGATCGGATTTTGGTGTGTTTTAACGAGCGCTCATCCGGGCGCTTACTACATTTTAAAGATTATAAAAGTGGGCAACCATTTTGAACTTAAGTACATTATTTTTAAATACTTTATTACTATTTCAAACTGTTTCAGAATTCAATACTCAACAACAACAAAAAACGGTTGCTTTTCTATTCTTCTTGCAGAGAAACTGGAATAAATTGCTGTGTCTCACATCTCAATACATCATGTTTATATGCAAATCAGTATCTGTCTGTCTATCCTCTCTGTGTATTCCCATAACGAAATAAAAAGTATTTCCATAGATAATGTGCTGTGTATGTTTCCAACAAACCTCTATAATGGTTGTTTCACATGAATTATTAATGAATCGGGCGATGACTCAATGCAAGGGTTGGAATTCGGATTCCGAATCATTCTGTTTCACAATCATTGAAACATGGTCCAGGTAGTATTTTTTTTTTCAAAAAAATTACGTGGGCGTTGCTTGGGGCGTTACGTTTTGATATCCTTGGGACACTCTCACGATATTGTAACCACACGTCATAATTATTTTTTTTGAGGAAACTTACCACAGAAGATAAATTAAAAAATCTAATTAATTTTAAAATATAAGAAACTTTTTTTTTAAATATAGAAGTAAAATAAATATCTACGAAACCTCGATTTATTGAATTTTTTTTGCATTTTTCATTTTATATATATACAACAAGATTCTGGTTAACCAGAAAGAATATACATTCCTAAATTGTAATAAAATAAATCAAAATAATTTTTTTTACATAATGTGTATTTATATACTTTTTTTACAATTTTACAAGAAATAAAGTTAAATGATGGGTTTTTTTATGTTTAGAATCTATACACACGCTTCGGAAGAAGATTTATATGTACCTTAGCTCTATTATCTGAATTATGTGGAAATGTTTATCATCATCATCATACCATATCCGCCCCCTATGTGGAGCGTATGGATTCCACAAACTGCCTCCAGACAAGGGTTGCTGTGTCCGTTGCCTCACTTCTGTATTCCTAGTCACCAATACCAAATCACAATAATGCTTTTTAAGCGTAAATAACTGATGATCTTGCATCGTGTAATGAATTAATAAAATACACTACACTTAGTGCACGTATGCAGTGCCCTATGCATTATTATGTGCGAATATGGTAAAGTAGTAGTAGTAGAAATAATATTATACTTTCTACCAGTGCGACCCTAAAAACTCTAAATGCTTAACTTTTTTTCATACAGGGTTGCATACATAATAAATACAAATAACACAACGAAAAATCGTATTTGATGTAAAACTCAGATACCTACTTTTTTGTGTCCCATCTTTTGAATGTTCTCGATGACATGGTCGCCACATTTTTTCTTCTCTTTGCCGATCTTACTGGTCTGGGGTGGATATTATAATGTTTAATGTTGAAATCCCTCGAAGTGGGTAATTTTGGGCAATAAAACCTCTTCGATATTCCGTTGCAATTTGGCGGCCACAACCGACTTACCCAGAACTGGTTAATCGGCGGGAACTCCTCAAAGCGGCTTCATTAATTTTTTTGAAGAAAGATTCATCAAATAATACAAGAAATCACGATGCTTTTAACGAATCAATTAGGAAATTACACATTTTTGGATATTTATAATTTACCACAACTGATGGGCTAATATGCTCTAAAAATTTAAAAGAATGACATTATAATATTTATAGGAAGTGAAAGGACGTCTCCGTGTAGATATAAATATTTCAAGACTCCGCAAAGGGTATTGTAAAAATACTTAACTAACTAACCATCACGCCATTTCCCCGTAGAGAGGATAGAACGCCATAACACTCTGTCCCGACAGACTTCCTTTGCTTCCTCTACATTCATACATCTTCTCATGCACATACGCCGATTATTCCGACTTTTCACATGACCACTTTCAAGTACTTGACGTACTTGGATATGCCATGTCTTTCTCGGCCTTCCGCGGCTTCTACATCCAGGCACACACAAAAATAATTTCTTAATTAAAATTTTTAAAAATAATATAATTCATTGAATGGAACATGTAAATTGAACAATTTTATTGTATCTTTTTGTTGTAAAATTTTTATAATATGTAACAGATAACAGGTATATTTTTGAGCAATATTATTTAGATATAAGAATATTACTTTACATCCAAAATGAAGTTTTATGTAGGAACGCAGTGAGCTTACCGATTATTTTTTGTAAGATTCACAAAAGTACATAACGTATATTAGGAATTATTGGTCCAGGTAAAAAAATTTGGGTTTCTTCAAAATGAGTGGTCAGTAATTTATTATTACTTTAAGCGTTTAAATCATCAAAACCTTTACAGCAACCTGTAATTATGTTCAAACAAAATATTCTTTTTCATTTCCTAATGCTTCTACTCGCCACATTATTTAAATATTTTTTGGCAACCATTTTACGTCGGCGTTCCCCCTCTCACTGGAATTAGGTTTCAACTATTATGTTAATTTAGTGGTATGTAAATGAGGGAAGGAGATTTAGATTATATATTATCAAGCGATTAATTATTTTATTGTTGAGCTTTTGTATTTGAAAATAACTAATAACGAATTAACTGAACTGAACCCATCGCTAGTTCCTATTAACAGGCTAGGTTTTATGTCTAAATTATGGGTAAATGGCACGTAGGGCTATCTGTGTGAGATCCCTGATTTTTGTAAAATAGACAAGTTAGTGTTTTCGGATGACTTGGTATCCTAATTTCATGTTAGTCATTATTCCATATCCGCTCCCCTTGTAGAACGTAATATAAATTTCACAACCTGCTTCTAGTTAGCTAGAGCTAACATGAGCTTCCCAAATTTCTGACGTGAACTGGTTGTCAGATTGATCTTATATTATTATTATAATAATACCATTACGGCTCCCTATGTGAAGCGTGTGGATTAGGGTGCTTCTTATTTTTCGACTTTTGAAAAATTACTGCGTCAGCCCGCCATTCGCTTCTATCATCTAAAAAACGAACCCATATTTTTTATTTTTTTTTAAGATATGTTTTTAGGGGTCGCTACCTCGTGTCAAAGTTTGAAAAAATTATGATAATGTTAACTTGCAGCTCTATGTACATAAAAACAGTTATATTCATCATTTATACATGATTAAACATACTAATGCTACTCTTTGTCACAATATTCCGTACAAGGACACACGACATTTGTTTTCGACAACTGTTGTTTTGACATCAACGCTCAAAAGTGCAGGTACCGATCCATCAGAGTACAATATAAATTCATCCTCAATTCGTCGCCAGCGTATGAAGCAAAGGCAAAGGGTAGCGGAATCCTTAAAGAAAGAATTTAACCCAAATACGCCTCTTGCTGTTCATTGGGATGGTAAACTGATCGAAGACATAACAGGACACAAAACAGTGGATCGCCTTCCCATTTTAGTGTCAGGACAAGGTGTAGATCAACTTTTGGCAGTTCCAAAACTCAGTCATGGAACTAAGGATGCGTGTACTTCAGCTGTTTATGACACTATTCTTTCTAGGAACTTGAGCGACAAAATAAAATGCTTTTGCTTCGACACCACTGCGGTCAACACTGGTTTAAGAGCAGGTGCTTGTATTCTATTAGAGCAAAAGATGGAAAAAGATGCTCTTTGGTTGGCCTGTCGTCACCATATAATGGAAATCGTAGTTCAAGCACTAGGTCCATCAAGCGGACCGGAAATATTGATCTTCAAAAAAATTAAATCTGCTTGGCCTAACATTGACCAGAATAAGTTCAATGTAGTTTCTTCAGACTCTGACGCTTTAAGATGCGTAGAAAATATAGCAGGCAGCACAATTTCATTTGCTGAAGAACAGCTAAATGATTATCAGCCACGTGACGATTATAAGGAACTGTTGACACTTACAATAATATTTTTGGGAGGTATGCCTAATAAAGGGATATCATTCAGAGCTCCAGCAGGTCTTCATCGTGCACGATGGATGGCAAAAGCAATTTATTGCCTTAAGCTTTTTATATTCAGAGACCAGTTTAAACTGACAAAAAAAGAACTTAAAGCCATTACTGAAATTTGTTTTTTCGTCGTTACGATTTATGTAAGATGCTGGTTCCAAGCTCCCGTGGCAACTTCACCACCAAGGAATGACTTGTGACTGTTAAAAAATCTTAAGAAATTTGAATATATAAAACAAAGCTTTGTCCAAAAAAGCTCTAACGAAGTTCCTGGGCATTTATGGTATCTGTCCCGAAGAACTTGTTGCGCTTGCTTTTTTTGATGACGAAGTTTCTCTTGAAAGCAAACAAAAAATGGTGATTGCACTGAATGAGGAAGGTCCAGACTATAGCCCAAAGCGAATCACATTGGATCTAAGTCACATCGAAGAAAAAAATATTGAGGATTTCGTGACCAGCAACACCTTAAAGATTTTTCAGAATCCTGGGAATTTCGTCTGCATTTTTGCAAAAAGACCCTCGTCTTTGGGAAGAAGATAAAGACTACAAAGCTTCCAGAGAAATTGTACGCTCTATGAGAGTGGTGAACGACATTGCGGAACGCGGCGTAGCATTGATTGAAGAATTTAATAAACTAATTACCACAGACGAGAACAAAAACAATTCCTTCTTTTGGTTGTGAAAAAATTCAGGCAAAAGTATCCTGATACAAAGAAAACTACTTTATTAGCATAAGTAACAATTTTTTTTATCCTAATAGTTATATAATTTATGTTTGCTTGTCTTTTCAGAACTTAATTAAAGAATTTTCAGATATACATTTTTTTTATTTTTCAATCGCTGGTAGCGACCTTTAAATATTACTTTAAAAATAAAATAAAAATTTTGTATTATTTTTTTGCGCCTTAGAACAGAATAAAGGGTGTGACGCACACATCAATTTAAAAAAAAAAAATTTTTTGCCTATTTAAGAAGCACCTAGTGTGGATTCTACAAACTGCCACCAAGCTAAGCGATCGGTCGCGTATTTTGCGAATAAAGTAATAATTAATTATATTAACGTTCGGATAATGCCATGGAAATTTTTCTCTCAATTTTAGTATTAAGTACTCATTTTGAAAGGACCAACTCTTTGCTAATGACTGAGAGGAATGATATTAAAATTGACGACACAGATCGCCGAATACTGCATTAAAAATTCGGAAATAAAGGAACGATTGAGTAGTTTATCTTCAAATCAATCCGTTTTGCACATAGAAAACTCCCATAGTGGGCTATTAAATTGATTGGAGCTTATTAGTATTGTTCTACTTATGCATATCTTTAGTCCAAGATCTCATTTTAATCATACAGTATCAAAAAAAACAATTGAATCATGTATTTTAAAAGGTCTTACTAAAACAATAAACTTTCAAAATAGACTAGGAAGCTTCGAAGAAGAATCTTTCACTATTTAAATGCTAGGAAGTGATTAAAACTGAAAAAAATGCATGGGTATACTTGAAGTTGACTCATATTATACTTGCAGGATATCTGTGTGGTTTGAACATGCAAATCATCATAATACATAGGTGGCTAAATCAGAAACGACTTATCGACTTACGACCATCATAAGTTTGATAGATACGACATACTAGAAAAATGTTATTTTGAACCATTTCAATAGTATAAATATATATTATTAGGTTTAATTAATTATTATATTATTTTTCTTTTAAATTATTGAACGTACACACCTGTAAGTGTTCATGTATCGTTACAACAGTTTTCTTCCAATTACATGTTTTAAAGAATGACCCCTCATAAATTTAACCGGAATGAATACGTAATAAACACTAAACTAATTAAATATTAAGTTCATAAATTCGTATCCTTTACCTATGTTTGAGCATTCATCCGTGGCTGTTATCGGGCAGTGAATAATGATAATCCATCCATCTTGTAGGTGACTTTCTACTGAACAGCGGGGTATCATTATGAGTATTGGACTAGTATTATTTGTATAACGGAGGTACAATAATAAACCAGCTTCTTCTGTCATAACTCAACGCTGTTTATGAATTTTAAAATTTATCACGATGGTTGTACAATTCACGGACTCAATAATTAGTGTTTTTGAAATATGTTGTAATTTCAAAACAAAAACGTATGAGATAAAAAAAAAATTCAGCCGTGGCGAAACAAACCAATTTTACTACATATAAAAACTAAAAATTAAATTATCAACATTTTTATAAACATTACAAGAATAAAGTAAAATTTTATTCTTGCTTATATTTATATACATTATTCTATAAAATAAAAAAGTAGAAAGTGTGTCAAAAAAACCATCGTTAATAGCACCATTTTGAGTTTGTTCAAATCCTTGTATACAAATGCTGAATGCTACTCGTGATGGGCTTGCATAATTTAAAATGTATTGCTTTCTCAAACTTTTCATTTTTTTAAAGATGTTAATATTACTCGAGGGTTTTTCGTTAAAGTTTTCAGTTTCCTATTATATTGTTAAATTCAAAGATATTTAATTTAATAGCCCTATACACAGTCGAGTATTTCTCACTTTCAACGTACTGTTAGAAATATTCATTATATCATGTTATTATTGTACTAAAACAAACATTCATGAAATACTTTTTTTTTTTTTTTTTTTTTTTAAATTTAAAAAGAAATCTATGCAATCTTATGATATTTGCACATATTTCAATTTGTAAATACTATTTTCAATAAAACCTAAGCGGCTTGTGCTTGAAAATAGGAATCGAGTCGTGTCGAAGTGGGTTTTCGAACCGACGATCTCTGGACTCAGAGACAGCGACGTTACCCACTGGGCCACCACCCGTTCAAAAACTTTATTATAACGGTTTTTTTTTATTATTTTATTTAAATTAAGGAGTCCCATAGAGGCAGAACTTTACATCATAATACGCTTTTTACATGTGTTACATACTGATAGTACTTTAAAAAATAATGTTCAAGTACTACTTATACCGCCATGTAAAAAGCCGAAAGTGATTAATCAATGAAATACAAGTGTACATTAAACTGATCAGATATGATATATTTCACTAATACTTATATCTCTAGTTAACGTAAAGCTTAGCCAAAGCTCGAATTCTTAATACACATAGGTACCTACAAACATAAATATATATATAGCTACCGTTGATTTCAATCATATTTCGGCAAACACTAAACTTGCAGCTTTTCCTGCAATATCCTGGGAGATTCCAATTATATTGGATTTGATTTCGGAACGTACTTGTACCAGCGTTCATTACCAGTTTGAATAATTCAGCGACCAAATAGAATTTTTGCCGTCAACCCTTCGGACTGCCACCCCAGCGCGGAAATTCAATTTAATCTATGTTTCATACATATTTATTGTACCATGATCAATGCGTTCACGTACTGTTAAAGTCACGTTGCTTGTTCGATGGTAAATATTTGAGGGTAACACAATTAACGCCGGTGTTTGCGATAGAAAAAGGACTTGAACAGCTTTTTTATGTTTTGCGAGCAATCAAAAGCTTTCGTGTTTTAAGTAAAAGAATCGAAAAAAGTAGCGAGACCCCTGAACAATATTAGAATTTTCAATGCCGTGAAACCGACCACAATTTTCACTGATTTTCTGTCGAAAACAATGCAGTGCCATAATAAAACAATCACTGTTAAAATGAAGATTTTATCTCAACGATAATATTTCTAAACTGGAAAACAACATTCTCTATAATAGGACTGTAAATGGTTGTACAAACAGTTCTAACAATGTACTAATATGTGTTGTACATTGCATTAACTTCAATTCCCTGACAATACTTCTCACAGCTCGTCATAAGCGTTGATTTCTAAAGCAATAAATAACAATTACATCGTCATTGCGGCCGCCTGTCTGTTATATATTCCATTTGGAACAAAATACTTAAATCATTATGCAGTTCTCTTGCCTAGGAACAAACCAGAGTAATCAGTAGTTGCATTATGTGGTTAGCCTTAATCTTTAGCGAGGTACTAATTCAGTTTATCCCCTTTCCAAGCGAAGATGAATATGAAGATGGTAATCCGCGTGTTAGGTTAGGTTAGGTAAGGTTTGGTGCAGACTTTAGCATCACGAAGCCACTGTTTGGTTAGGAGTAAAATATGCAAGCTGTAAATTACGCTCATTTTCATAATAATACCAGCTTGTTAGCAGCCATTTAGTACGTTCCTTAGAGGACGAGGATGTTATAATTCATGCTTTGGGATTGCTCAAAGAATAAATATTTTTTCCTCAATTTTTATTTCGTGAGAACGGAAATATTAACATTAAATCGCGTAATCGTGATTTAATACACACTTGAATTTAACTTAATATGACCGTACCATACTCGTATAACAACTTATAACATTGGACCACGTGAGCGGCGCACATAAAGTGTGGTTTTTATGAATTTTTTTTACGGAAAAGTAGTAAAATAAAAACTGGTACTCCAATATCCTAGGATTTGATGTGCTCTTTAATTTCTAATTATTTTTATTTTGGTGTTATATGGCATATGTGATACCTTGGACTGGCGCTGAAGCGTAAGGCTGACCACCTTGCTTTCAAGTAACAAATCATCTGCATTCACTGCACTTGGTGTACCAATGCGTTGCCTATGCACCATTGGGTGCGGATAAGGGAGAGTACCTAGTAGTAGTAGGTAGTTAGTTATCCTAATAATATTTTAAAAAGTTCCCTTTTTTTTTCCCATGCATGTTTGGAAGAAAGAATAATCGGCTTGCTATGATCTTGATTGACACATCACCTCCAAGAAGCGGACGAAATGACGTAAGTCCAAAAACCGCTGGCGATCAACTGTTAGAACTAATCTACTAAAACTGACGACACCACTCGATAAACGTAAGTAATTAACTAAATTGTGTAGGTTTGAAGTGAGAGTCAAAATAAAATACAGGTGCAATGAGATTGAAAAGTGCATTTAGGTAATAAAACCAACTTAAAGTTTCAAAAAATATTTTAGTAGCTCGGCGCACGCGTTCCTTTGCAATTTCTAATCCAGAAAATGTATTTTATTCATCTTAACTACAAAAAACTAAACGGACTTTTGATTTTTTCAATGCACTTTAGAAAATAAAACCATTGTTCTATAAGTAGTTAAAAATGTAACAACTCCTTCA
>JAGVSP010000708.1:0-58467 GCA_022494985.1 Micrasema minimum
TTTTTGTTACTTGTGAATTTTGCGAAGACTTGGGATATTATGATTTTTATTGCGAGCATTTAGTTTAACTTGAGAAACAGAAAAAAATCTTGCGGCTTACTGCGCCATTTTTTAAAAAATAAATATTTTTCTAGTAAAAGGGAACTACACCCCAAAAATGTATGGCTCATATTTTGTAGTTTACTTTGAAAACCTTATTTAAAAGATTGCCAATTCATGTATTTTTAGAAAAAGGATGTCTATTATTATGCAAAGTAATGGATATGTAAGACGAGGCTAAAGCACTTTTAATACAGGAATTATAAAAAGTAAAGATTAATAATGTGTTTAAAAGTAGTTTTGAAAATATAATATAGATATTTAAGAAAACACTTTTATTTAGTCTGTAAATATCACTCATGAATTCGACATTTTATAATACTGATTATTATTTTTATAATAAAACACAGTTTGTTAACCTTAACTACGTGTTTTTGCTTACTTTGCACATGAATCTTAAGTTTTTTTCCAAAAATACTGTATTTTGGCTGACCTATAATTCACTATACGAATAAAATCACAGAAATGTTTTAATATATTCTGAATTCATATTAATTCGTATTATTCTCTTCAAATTTTGTCTGAATATCATTATTGGTTTCAAAGTTATTGAATTTTTAGGATGAAATGAGCCGTTCGCACCATAGTGCGGCGTCGGCGTCGTCCGCGCGCGGAGAAGTTGTGTTCTGGAAGGACAAAGTCACATTTTGTGTACTTATGCTAAGCTAAGTATAAGAAATTATAAATGATAAGAAAATAAATGATTTTTGCAAAAACGAGTTTTATTTTCGTTTCATAAAACATCTTAAAAGAATGTGTTACTAGGGTCATAATTCAAAAATTATTTCAATTTTGGTGGAAAAGGGGCAGAAAGATGTACATGAAAAATTCTTTAAGTATGGTAATGATAATGAATTATTTACTCCCGTAAAGAACATCCTTAAATAAAAAATTTTTTAGGGTATATTTCGATAATATTTAGGGGATAGAATAACGCGATATTATTCTTCAAAAATCTTAAAATGTCTCTAATGAAAATTAACAAAATGGTTAAAGGGATAATTCCAAAATATTTGCAAAACAAATTAAAAAACAATGACTTTTTTCATAAATATGCAACAAGAGGTTCCAAAAATATAAGATTAGAAAAGAAAAGAAAACTATGTCACAGAATTGTCTAATGTATAAGGGCATCAAAATGTATGAGGAGATTCCAGGTGGAATAAGAAATTAACAAAATGTAAAGTTATTTTAGAGTTAAATGAAAAAAATGTATTAGTGAAAAATATTATAGCTAAATTGAAAATTGTATAATAGTAGGATGAGAATAGTTAGAAAAAAAAAGTAAGTCTGATGTAATAATATTAGTCTATGTAAAAATTATATAGTACTAAATAAATATAGTAATAATAAAAATAAAATAAATTACAAAAACGTTGCAATTGTACCCTTGTCTTACCGAAGCTTAATGTGCGGTATGTTGTTCTAACGGTCCGGTCCTAGTGAGGACGGACGTGAACCTATCGTCTCGAGTCTGGATTGCCAATTTCTCAAGCAAGACCTAAAGCCGATTCGCAGTGGATTTCGTTACGGTAATCGGCTCCCTATAAAAAACAGAAATCCAATAAAACACGGCTCGTTAATCAATTTGTAATTGTCGTTATTCTAGTTTTTTTTTAAAGATTGAGAAAATATTCTCACTTTGCTATTTTTAATTCACTTGGTATAACAAATCTCGATGTACCTACAAGCGGGAAACCAGTGAATCTACATAATATTTGGAGTCGATTTTATAGATTTTTTTTTTTTATTTCACCCATAGTTTTTTTCGATAAAATTTAGTACGAAGTAGATTTTTTTTCAAATATTTTTTTTTTCCAAATTTGGATAAAAAATCATGTAAATAATAGTCAAATTAATGCTATTAATAAAGAAAACAATAGCAAAAACCTGATTTCAACAAGAATTTGTGCTATTTTACTTAATCTGCGGTACTTACGAAAGTTTTTATAATAAGAAAAAAAAAAAATTTTTCAACTTAGTTTCAAAAGTCATATTCCACGTTCGACTCCAAATATGATGTAGATTCAACACTTTTTTGGGTTTTGTTACTCAATGTTTATTGTACCATGAATACTTTACTGCACTAAGTCAATTGGTCAAAAATGAACTGAGAATACCACGTTATAGTTCACATTGACCACCACATTTCTGTTTAAGAAACATGTTTCTATCTCTTTACTATGTCGAGATACTACATTTTTTGAAATCCAATTTTAATTAAACTACTGAAATAAAATCAGTTTTTTTGCTATTTCCCAAAAGTATATGTAAATTTTCCTGCTTATTTTATATTTTGTCATGGTCGCGGGTTTATGAAAGATTTATTTACATGTGGTTTCATATTAATATTTCTTGTGTGCTACGAGTAGACATGAAAGACTGATCATTCCCTGATTTTACCTTCAAAAATAAAAACTACTGATGTATTGTTAACCATGCAATCATTCATCATTAATTTATCTCACCTAAGTCATGCTAAAATATAAAAAACTATTAAAATTCCAAACATTACTCTTTTAACTATGTTTAAACCTTAATGTTTTATTCATTTTAAAATAATTTGGTAAAACGCATTTTTTAGATCTATTAAATTTATTAGTAATCATAAGTAGGTTAATGCAGGTCGACTAGGCGTGCAAAGCTTGGTACGAAATAATTCAAGCTTTCAAAAATTTCATGAAACAACTTATAAACGGAACAATTTTTTAATTATCATCATCATCACTTGAGGTCCACTGCTGGACATAAGCCTCCCCCTACCGTCTCCACTCCTCCCGATCCTGCGCCGCCCCCATCCACTGTCTTCCAGCAAACTTACTGATGTCGTCCACCCATCTCATCGGTGGACGTCCTTGAGGCCTCTGGTTTCTCGGTCTCCACACCAGAACGCGTTTCGTCCATCTGTCGTCCGTCATTCTGGCTATGTGACCGGCCCATTTCCACTTCAACCAAGCAATTCGCTCCGCCACGTCGCAGACCTTTGTCCGGCGTCGGATCCAATCGTTCCTTTTTCAGTCTCTTAATGTTATTCCAAGCATAATTCTCTCCATGCTCCTCTGTGCAACTTGCAACTTATGGGAGGATTGCTTGGTCAGAGTCATTGTTTCCGCGCCATAAGTAAGGACGGGCAGAATGCATTGGTTGAAAACTCGAGTCTTGAGGAAGTTGGGGATGGAGCTTCGGAATGTGGAATTTAGCTTTCCAAAAGCCACCCATGAGAGATTTATCCTCCTATCCACCTCGCTGGACTGATTATCTCTGCCGATAGTGATTTCGTGACCAAGATAAACGTAGTTTTCGACTTTTTCCACAGGTAGAATTCATCCATCCGATTGATATTCAATTAACTTAAAATTTATTTTGTCGAAATAGCTTTTATTTTAAACTAATCGAAATTGTGTTCGAAATGAATAATGTTGGATGTGCAAAGTCATTGAGTATTCCAAGTAGGCACTGACTTAACGGGACTCAGTCTGAACTCCATATTTCCACATTGCGCGCTCGTAATCATGCGACCGTTTTACTAAAACTCTGCACTCGAGTGTATACCGTATTATACCTACCACTACGTGAACACGGAGAGGAGGTGATCTAACTAACACTAACACAGTGAGGACCGTTATACGAATGGCTACACGTGGCCCAGATAATAAACGTATTACTACCTACCTACCTACATATTGTAAAAGAATGTAAACTATTTACTGCAAGAGCTGAGGAGGAGAATTATAATGCAATTATATTTTTATTTAATCAAAACTTAAATTAAAATATTCAAATTGAAAATAAATCCTAGTAAAGACATTTAAGTAGGTGCATAAATATTTATTTATTTTTCCCACAGTTACATACAGGATGTAACAAAACTCGATGTACAAGCGGGAAACCAGTGAATCTACGTCGTATTTGGAGACGATTGTGTTATGTGACTTTTTAATCTGAGCTTGAAAAAAAATAATTTTTCTTCTCACAAAAGCTTTCATTAGTATGGCCGATTGAGTAAAATTGGTCAAATTCTTAGTAAAACGCGTTTTTTAATTTTGCTTTCTTTATGGATAGTTTTAATTTGAGTAAATACATGATATTTGATAACAATTAGCAAAAAAAAAACAAACAAAAAAATGAACCTCGTACTCAATTTTCTCGAAAACTAGGGGTCAAATCCAAAAATTTTATTTTACAAAATCGACTCCAAATATGATGTAGATTCACTGGTTTCTCGCTTGTATATCGAGTTTTGTTACACCAGCTAAACAGTTTAACACATTCATTTCCCGATTTGCTAGATTAAAATTCACAGTAGATATTATAATAATTATTACAATATTTAACAAATACCTAATAATGATAAGGTGGTTTGACTTCATAACCAACGCTGAAGTTAAGGAACGGACGCAGCAACCTCCAATAACTGGAGTCGTGAAGATGCGGCGTTGGACCTGGCTTGGGCATGTACTCCGGATGCCTCGGGAGAGCCTGAACCCGAGCTGCATCTTCTTTGCGCCTGCAGGATCCCGCCGTACTGACAGACCGTCGATGACTATCCTACGGATGTATTCGGCTGAGCTGATGGATGCGGGCCTGACGCGGGAGGAGGCGAGAGAGCTGGCTGGAGACAGGGTCTCCTGGAGGGATCTAGTGAAGAAGAAGAATAATGATTAATAATTTCGTCTGATTCTTCTCCGTGTAAACAAACATCGAGATAGAGATCAAAATCGAGATCAAATACACCATTAGCATAATACGTAAATTTCTTCGCTGGCAACGATTTTCCATACAAAGTGATTAATTTCATTTCTTCGATGTTCGTTTATGCTAAGCGCTCTTGAGGCGATATTTCGTAAAAATAGCGCTATAAAAAATATCCAGTAAATAAAATTAATTAAGTACCCGGTGTCTTTAAAATCAGAATATGTTTTTAATTGTCATGCTTATGCTTAGTAGGTGCTGTAATATTTTTGGTTTTTTCTTTTTCTTTTAGTTTGTTGGAATTAATTGCCACAAGGCAATGAACTCACCAGTTTTCAACTAAAATGAACAACAAACAAATAGGTAATTTGACAAAGTGTACACCAAAAAATAGAAGCTATGATTAGTTTAACGTTCAAGGTACCAGAATCTGGTATGGAATATCAGATATTTTCCATGTTTTATAAAATGAAAATGCCCCAAACAGCTACATATTATTTAGCTACAAAGTAGCTTCGCGATACGTTCATATTTCTTGAGGAATAGCAATTATTTTTTCTTTTTATCTACCGTGAAATTAGACTTTCAGTAATGATATCATCGGCTCTGATCATATCAACGCTAACAAAATGTGACAACGTATAATAAAGTTGATATTATATACCTACCAACAAACAAATATTTCTAAATGAAACCGGTTATTTTACATACGAAAACTATCTACACAAAAAATGCTAATTAGCTGGAAAGTATTATTCAATAGCTTATGATTCTCACATTATTTTAAAAAAAAAATTATAGTCGTTTTAATAGTCGCGTAGTTTTCAAAAATACGAAGTTGGTAATACAAAAAAATTAATTCTCAAGATTTCTCTCAGAAGTCATGATAAATTTATATCCGCTTATTAGATTTTCAAATTTATGTTAAAGGTAACTCCCAAAAGCATAATTATTAGTTTTAAGATTAATTATCGCATTGACTAATTTGCACTCTTTAATTAGTGAAAGTTCCTGCTATATATCTTATTAAGAGCGGCTCATTATTAATACTGGGTCAATATATCAACACAAATTACTGGAAATCTAAGAAACGATTAATGTCCCCATGAACTAAACAAACACGTATTTTTCGCTTTGTATGTTAACTCAGAGTATTTTTTTTCTAAACGAATTTTTCGCATAATTGACATCTCAACAGAGACGAGAAGTTTCAAAGGGAATGTGGATATCAGGCGTTTACAGGACATGACCAGAGAGGGGGATAACGAACCCACCGTCCACCCACAGCTGTTATAGAGTCCTGAAGGACTCTCTTTCATCTGCACATAGAGGAAAAATATTAATTTGCCTATTTTACAAGCTATCAGGTTCTCGGCGTCCTGGACGTCCACTGTTGACAATTCGCCGGCCGCTTGTGTCAGAGCTGCGGGACGTGGACTTGACTTGGCTTGCACCTCTTTGAGCAGGTTGGGGTGAAAGTGTTGCAATCTTAGAGCCGAGACAGTGATAGGGGCAATGAAAGCGTTTGGTCACGTATATATCCATCTTTTATGCAGTTTTTTCCAGTTAAAACTGAGTCTATATTTCGCGGATTAGCTTTAAAAAGAGTTGTGCTGTACTGAAAAAAGACTCAACAGTCTAGAAGAAGGGTGGGGCTTTCATTGAAAATTTGTATAACTATATATAAACAGTGAAATGGCGTGACGTTTCACATTTGAATTCTATTGAGAAACGTTCTATAGATTTCCAAATTTCCGTGCAAAGTTCTCGTCTTTATTGAGTTATTTTTGTTGTTTGTATAAAGTTGTTTTGTTGCTGGTTGCATACTTTCAGGACAAGACAAGAACAGTTTAAAACAGTGTATTGTAAATTAAATGGTCCATGTATATTTAACTAACTAAGCATCACGCCATTTCTGAAGGGATAGGCAGAGAGGATAGAACGCCATCACACTCCGTCCTGGCACGCTTCCCATGCTTCCTCCACATTCATACATCTTCTCATGCTCGCACGTCGATCATTTATGTAGAACTTAATAAATATTGGGTTGGCGTGGCGAAAAAAAACTGTTTTATATTGTATAAATTAAAAAATAATATGTATTTTTAAAATATATCAATTTTAATATAATGCAACAAGTCGCAAGCCCATCATGGGTAAAATCCAGTTTTTGTGTACGTACAAGTATTTGGACACGCTTACAATATTCGGTAAGTTAAATACTGTGAAAAGTCAGGAAAATAGACATTTTTATTTCAATTTTTGGACGAATCCCTTTATTATAACACAGTATTGAATAAAAAACAAGTTGATAAAAAAATATCAGCACACTTCCGCTCAATATATTTATATTGACTCATAGGGTGCTTTATGTTAGCGCTCCACCTAGAAGTTCGTGATATATCCCGTATAGAACTTTAGTCCATGGAACCATAATTATTCACAACATTTTGAGTGTGTCCAAATACAGACAAAAACTGAATTTCACCCATTACGGGCTAATAAATACAATTTGACATCTAAACAGAGACAAGTTTGGAAAGGAATATGGATATCTAGGCGTTTACAGGGCTTATGACCAGTCGTTGGATGGGTTAAGTGGCCACTTGATGTATTACAACATTCCCTATTTCCAGTAAAATGGCGCGACGCTTCACATGTGAACAATATCCATATTCCCTTCCAAACTTCTCGTATCTGTTGAGATGTCAAATTGTAATAATTATTCAATTCAATTATAGTTATTCATGGATTAATAATTATATGAACAATTATTCTTTATCTAGCACGCAAATATTGGTTTATAACTTCCATTTTCGGGACAATTATTCTTTATCTAGCACGAAAATATTGGTTTTATAACTTCCATTTTCGGATAATATACATTTAATTAGACACAATAAATAAGCTAATAAAAAAATTCTCTAGAATTATATGTACTGTTTTGAGAATCCGTTTGAGAACAAATAATGCGCCTGTTGCTTTTTTCTAAACACATTTTTCTCTATCTTTTTTCTGACTCGCCTCTCTATTCCTTATATAGGCGGTGTCTTGAACGGAAATAATAAAAATGCCGTTTGCCGTTTTTAGGAGTAGACGAGTGACGTCACAGACTAGCTATATTATAACGGTTTAATGACACCTGGGCACAGATCATCAAAATACCTACATCTATAAGTATCGCTGTAGTGACGCGTATGTGGCGGAAATCGGTCAACTTTCAGACATCACCATTACTGTATCAGATTCTAATCTGATACAATAATGAGAAATGTTTTAATGGCAAAAATTAAAGTTTTTTTTATTTTATTATAAAACATTTTTCTGAATTCGTTGAATTTTCTAGAACAGTGACGTTCATTTTGATAATTTCAAATCTAGTCATTTAAAAGGAACAACGCGAACGGCGGCGGAGGCGGCGCGGCTTTTTTTTAAAATCAGGGTTGTACATAAAATATATTATAAATTATTTATTGGTAATAAGATATTATTTGAAATTATCGTTATGGATATGTTTATCTATTAGTATCTCTTTTAATAGGCCGCGTCAGCGGTTAAATACAAAAATTAAAAGTGATTTTTCTCAAGCCTGGGTGTTTGTGACGTTGGTCCTCTCTGTAATTGGGCCTCCTGGCCTGTTGAGGAGGTGAAAAAAAAATAGATAGTCTGTTTTCTTACGTTCCTTGCCATGTCCTAGTCCTAGGAAGATTAAGTCGATTTTGACTTGTTAGAGGGAAACAGAATAATTAAAATCTATTAGACAGTGGAAGACTCTTCCAAGCGTTTATTATACTTTTGACACATAAAGTTCCGTAATTATTGACAGGCAACCATACAAAAAGAGGCACCATAGCCGAAAAATGCAATACTTCATGTTTTTTTTCTTTACGATATTAAGCACATGTTCTTTAGCTCCGATATTTATCGATATCGATGTTTATTGAGCCTACTTATGCAACGAGGATTATTCAAGTTGATTTTTTCCATGAAAAAATAAAAAATGTGATTTCATTTAAAACCTATTTTTTTTTTTTTCTTTGTTTGTCGCGACACAGAATTTCTCACGACAATAAAATAGTCCTATGCATATTTGGGTTTTCTGTAGCTCTTGCACCCGATGACAAACTCCAATTGAGGAGTTTATCGGGACTGTATTTGAAGTTTCTTTTGTAAAGAAATGATGTATTTTTTTGTAATATTTTTTATTGAATAAAGACTAAAAAAAAAAAAAAAAGATAGATGTCTTTTTTTCACTGCAAAATGTAAATGGAACATAAAATTTTGACAGCCCTCTTTGAAATAGATTGTCTAGTGTTAACTCGACAGGCCTATGCCTTCTATGTAATACACTTTGTAGTCTTAGGAAAATACATTAAGCATTTGAGTTTTTCGAAGCTGCTTTCAAACATCATCATCATCATCATACCATATCCGCTCCCTATGTGGAGCATATGGAATCCACAAACTACCTCCAGGCCAAGCGATCGGCCGCCAGCTCCCGTACATCCTCCCAAGTCAGGTTCACGTCCCGCAGCTCTGACGCAAACTGCCGACGAATTGTCAACAGTGAACGACCAGGACGCCGGGAACCTGATGCTTTGTAAAATAGGCAAGCCTGGTGGCGGCTCTCGGGAGGCATACGTAGTATATGGCCTAGCCAGCCTAAACGCCTTCGCCGGATGACAGTAGATACCAAGGGTTGCTATGTCCGTTGCCACACCTCCGTGTTCCTTACAAAGTCAAACCACCGCTATTATTCTAAGACACCTAAAATTATTCTAAGACACCTATTCAAACAGTCAGAAAGTATTATCTATTATTATTCTATTATCTGTGCACTGTGTGTTGAAAGTATAAACAGGCTGTGCTAGAGTGGGATTCGAACCTATTTCTAATTCGTAATCCGCGACTCTTCCACAAGACTACAACTCGGCTCTCGCTCATAAAGTTTTTAACTTAGATAAATAGTTAGCTTAGAGAAAATTAACAGATAAGTTCTTCTTGAAATTTATATTTAGTAGGGTTATGCGATAGTGATTATAACAGTAGTGACCTTTAAATAAATTTATGTGATTTCACTGATATGTTGTTATCTCAAAAACTGATTGATGATTTCACATATTATTAAGTTCTCGCCTGTTGGCGTTTTCATAAACTCTCGTGCATTTTCCAGATCAAGAATTTAGAGGTACCCAATAAGATTTTTTAAAATTTATTCGTGTGGCATGTCGTGTGTTTGTTACCAAGGAATTTGTTTTAGAAATCTATGGGTTAAAGAATTCCCTATACACACGCGCTTAGTACGTATTGTGCATGTAGGATAACAAAAATGTTTATATTTTTAAACAAAATTATGATTTTGTAGAGACACCACTTTGCGTCCGTCCAAATACTTATAGGAACCCATTTAACCCATGACGGACTTGCCAATTTCATCTCAACCGTTTTAATGGGGGGGGGGATTTGGGAAAAGAGGGGAGGGGACAGAACGCATGTATGCATCTCACATTATCATCCTATCATCCTATCTGGCAGACACTATTTTATCCGTCCCCTGCCGTGCCTTATCACAATACCTATCCAAAGACCATCCCATCCTTACAAAAAGGACACAATACAATTGAGTTGAGGGATGGGATATAATTTGACCTACTTGTCTACAATGTTGTAAAAACAACTATAGTCTGTTTTTCCTTTCGTGGACACTAGTCATAACATCGCAGACGCGTGATGTGCACATGCCATGCGTTCAAAACTAGGTCACGGTAAGCGCACTTATTATAGTACCCGATGCGGATCTTTGTACATCAAAACTACTGTCTTGTCTACTGTTCTCGACTCTGTGAATAGAGTATAGGTGTCATCAATGTTTACCACTAGCGTATGTAGATCAGAAATAGAGAAGGCCCCAAGTTGCTCCCCTGCGATACTCCAAAGCTTCCTATTAGGCCTTCGCTATTAGTATTATTTACTTTAACCGTTTGTTTACTGTTTGTGATATTGGTAGCTTTGGAACCATTTTGGGGAAATATCGCGTTGATTCCACACTCTTATTATATTTATAGGTCAAAAAAGAAAAAACTCTTAGATAACACGTAAATGGGCTTGTAAATGGGCGTAAATGGGCGTTTTCTATGAATGCAGAAAAATAAAACTCAAAAACATAAGATCATCAGAACAATCCGTTTATAAATCGAATGATTAATAATATAGATGAAATCATTTAGAGTTTGATTTTTGTATAGATTTTGTATGATAGGCGATCGGTGACGTCATCGATCGTATGCGGAATACAAACTATAAATTATTGTATCTCGCTTATTAATTATCCGATTAACGAACGGATTGCACTGATGGTTTTCTGATTCTTCGAATTACTTTTCTGCGTTCGCAGAAAGTTAGCCCATTTTAGTGCGTAGTATATTATAGCAATTTTTCATGCCTAATGACTGGAAACATTATTACCTTAACAAATATACAAAAATAGCAATTTCATTTCAATAAATAAAGTAAAATACACGTATTACTAAAAGTTTACTGATTCTATTCATATTGTGGTACATTTATTTATTTTTCGGATAATTTGTAAAACGCAATTTATACATAAAATCGCCTCAAGAGCGCTGTAGATAGCGCGCTACATTGCAAGTCGTCCTGCAGCTACCAAGCGCATAGACTATTGCAATAATTATTCTTACACTCGCTAACTGTTGTTGAACAGATTTTAAATGATGATATATATATATATATATATATATATCATTTAAAAAATCTGTTATATAAGGTATATGTAAGGTATATATAAGGTATATATATATATATATATATATATATATATATATAAATATATACAAAGTTTAACAAAACTCGATGTACAAGCGGAAAACCAGTGAATCTACGTCATATTTGGAGTCGATTGTGGAATATGACTTTGATTTGAGCCTTTAAAAAAACAAAAAAAAAATGTTTGGAAAAAAAAACGAGAACCCCCATGATACAATAATACATAGATACGTTAAAGAGTGGAATCTTCTACATCCGTCCTTACTATCAATACTTGCGGAAACAACTTTATGTTTTAAATTCCCATCAAATACAGTCATTCATTACAAAAACTTACTGATAACTGATAATGGCCTGATTCATACTCATATCTATAATGTTATTTTTTTTTTTTTTTTTTTTTTTTTTTCATTGCACTAAATTGTGTTACAAAATATAATATGTTAAACATAATGTTGGTAATATCAAAAATTCATTAACGTTTCCGTCTCTCTAATAAAGTGTTACTTGTGTTTAGGTAGGGAGTTCGTCGTTTTACAATTTTTAATTTTTACAACCAAATTATAGATAATTTTTAAATATTACCATGTACGTAATAATGTCAAAAGTGCAATGTATAATAATGTCAAATTGCAACATAAATTAAATGACGTAATTTATTTACCGTTTTCCTCAGGAAGTACCATCAGTTCGTGTATAATGTACGGATTTTTTTCCACATTTGCATTCGCGTTAGATGAGGTGAGTTGACATATCGGCCATAACTTTCTTCTTCTTCTTCTTTCACCTCGTTCGCTCCTATGTGGAGCATGTGGACATCACTAGATCCCTCTAGGGGGCCCTGTCGCCATCCAGCTCTCTCGCCTCCTCCCACGACAGGCCAGCATCCATCAGCTCCGCCGGAAACATCCGTAAGATGGTCATCGACACAAAATCTATTCAACCAACACTCTCTTATTACAAAATATTAATTAATCGAGAGCTCGTTCTAAAAAACTTGAACGAATGGCAAAGAAAGGAAACTAATAGAGTTTAAGCTGTATTCAGGTAAAAAGGTATTTAAGTCATCAAAATTCCAAAAATGACTTACGAATGCAATTTTACTTTCGAATGTCTTAAAAAGCTTCAGTGAAAATATGGATATTAGAAAAAAAGCAAATATCCTACCGAATGCCCTTTTTTGAACTGACGAAAATTTCCAAATGTATGGATATTTTTATCAAAGTGAGAAATTTCGAATGGATTCCTGCACAATTAGATAATAGTGACATATACCTTGCATAAACGCCACAGATTAGTAATCTTGGTAGCATTTTTTTTATTATCTTGGCTTGAATTGAATACTCCTGATAATGTTTTTATTTGTAAAAATTGAGAAAATCAATTTAATTTTAGTGACATTTTACCAGCGATCATACTCAGAACTCCATGGCGTAAGCCCAGCGTCTTATGCGCACTTTATACGGGACAGAAAACTGTACAGTTTTTTGTGCGTTTCTTGCTCAGAAAACTGTACAGTTTGTCAAAAGACTGTACAGTTTCCCCACGGGGGTGCTTTCCCCACGGGAGCCGGGGATCCCCCTTTTGTCTCCGCTGTCGGAATCCTTTCCTTGGGTGACTTGTACTCGATATTTTTCTACCAGGTCCTTTTATACACCTTTTTCTTATGTTTTTTTGTATTGTTTTAAGCTTTTACGGCACATTTTTTTTTTTAATATTTATGTTCATTATTAACAAAAAAGAGAATTTCGATCGTAAGGGTGGCGGCATCATGATTTTCTTTTGACTTGATCGATGCTGTCGGGAGACAGCAGAGGGATCTTGACTTAACTTCACTTGGAAACTTAGGCCCTGCAATTTGCAACAGCAAAAATTGAAAGTCCTACATAAAATAGCGTGACTGACAGAGAGTCCCCAAGGACTCTATAACAGTCGCGGGTGGAGGTGGGATCGATCCCTCAGTTTGTCAGGACAAGCTAAATACGTGTATTTTTTACTATCATGTGTTTGCACACAGGAAATTGTTAATATAGCTAATAATTTAAAATGTTTTTGGTGTAAAAATAGTGTAATATAATGTAATGTAAATGGAGACAGATTAAAGCAGGTTAAAGAATTTATGTATTTGGGAAGTATGTTTACAAGAGACGGAAATGTGGATAAAGACATTGAGAGAAGAGTTAGCGCCGGAAACAGAGTTAACGGTGCGGTGCCTTGAAATCGATAGTGGCAAATAAGAACTTATCGAATGAAGCAAAATTGGCAGTACATAACGGAGTTCTGGTACCAACCCTTATGTGTATGGTAGTGTAGCGTGGTGTTGGAAAAAGAAGGATGAAAGTAGACTGAATGCTGTTGAAATGCGATGTCTTAGGCGAATGTGTGGTAAGACTATGTATGATAGGCGTACAGATGTCGAAATTAGAGCAGAGTGCAAGGCTGAAATAAGCATTATCGACAAAATTAAGAAAGGGCTTTTACGATGGTTTGGTCATGTGGAGCGAATGAGTGATGAAAGAACGGCTGAAAGAAGTTTAAATGCAAGTGTGCTTGGATGTAGAAGCCGAGGAAGGCCGAGAAAGACATGGCATGACCAAGTACAACAAATACTTGAAAGTGGACATGTGAAAAGTCGGAACAATCGGCGTTTGTGCATGAGAAGATGTATGAATGTAGAGGAAGCAAAGAAAGTATGTCAGGACGGAGTGGTATGGCGTTCTATCCTCTCTGCCTACCCCTGCGGGAAAATGGCGTAATGGTTAGTTATTTAGTTAGTTTGTGTAAAAATTCTTGATAAAATAATTGAGGTATAGTGAATAATACCGTTTTAAATGTATCGGCGCATCCGTTACGTTTGGTAAAGAAAAATCATTTGGAAATATTATAAAACAGGCTGAGATGGATCGTGAATAATGCTACCCAAATTATTGAAAAATTAGAATACAGTTTTAGTTATTTTACGGTGTCTAATAAATCAGAAAGACGTTTTATTTATTGTTTATAAAATAAAAAAATAATTATAATTCAACATAGCTCGAATATAAATTCCACACATTTACCGGAATTGAGATTGCTATTACTGAAGATAGTACCCTAATATATGTTTTATACGAAAAATAAATATGACGTACCTACGGTAAAATCCGAGGACTATGCAGCTGTTGACCTTTAAATTCTTGACATTTCTTGTTAACTCGAAATGCTTCGAAGTAGGTTTTGATTGAATGTATTTTCATATAAGTTCTTGCTTGTGGTAAATAATCAAAAGTGTGCATCATCGACGAAAAAAAAATTTTCAATTTACAATTGTCTCAAGTTCTGATAATTTGCAGATATGCATGGTGAAATGGGGTACATAATACTAAAAGCCTTGAAAATTATTATTTAGTTAAATGTTTCACTCCCTCCTTTCTTCCTACGACTTGTCGGAATAATGTAGGCTTGTGCTACCTCCATTCATTAAGAACATATTATCAAAAAGTTTTAATCTAAATAATCATCTCGTCAATCGTGCCAGTCAAATAAAAGGTATCTTTTGATGCAGTGGCTTACTTCACTTACTGAAATATGTGATTTTGAGTCACCAGTCAGTGTCTTAAAAAGGAACGCTAAAGGCCAATAGCCCAGTGAGTGGGTACCTTGCTTCTCTTCAAATGTTAATGAATAATATTCTGAATATATTATGAGGTAACATATCGTAGTCCTAAAATGGTGCATTTTTTCATTTGAATAATGAATTTAGCCTACACAAGAAGCATCATGGATTAACAATTCGAACAAATTATTCTGCCACACAGTAGCGCGCAAAGCATAAACCCGAGCATTACCTATTTTATTACTTCTCTTTCCTTATACATACCAAATGTAGCACTATATATTATATTTATTCTATAATAGTACTGCATTGTATTTTGATAATTTGTTTTTTACTTGGGGGCATGAAATGAAAATGAAATTGGGTGATAGAGTATATGATAAATTTAACCAAAATAACCATTGTCCATCATGCCTTCAAGTAATAAACAAATTATCAAAAGTATAATACATTCAGAGCCTTGTATTTGTTTAAAAAAAATCTACTCTAATAAAAAAGTAATGAATAAATTATAAACATGGTGTAACAAAACTCGATGTACAAGCGGGAAACCAGTGAATCTACGTCATATTTGGGGTCGATTAATGGTTTTCGAGAAAATTGAGCAGACAAGAGAAATTCTTACAAATTAAATTATGATTAAATATAATCTGTAAGTCAAATTAATATTATGTAAAGGAAAAACAAAAGCAAAAACTTGATTTTAGCAAGAATTCATACAATTTCACTTAATCTACGGTACTTATGAAAGCTTTGAGAGAAGAAAAAAATTGTTTTTTTGAGGCTCAGATTCAGAAGTCACATTCGACTCCAAATATGATGGTGATTCACCAGTTTTCGGGTTGTACCTACAGCAAGTTTTGTTACTCCATGTACAACTAAAAATGCTGAGAAATAACGTTACGAATCAACAGCAGCTCAAAATTTTTTAATAGATTAATCATTCGGCGCCAACAAATAATTTATCAGGATGAAGCGTCCGTCGTGGCGTCGATGCTACAATTTATCCCGATAAACTACTTTTTTTTTAAACTTGTGCTTGGCATGTAGTCTTCGTACTATGTCTGCACGAAATGATTGATCGGCGAACGATTTATCAAAATTTTTTAGATATTGATTTATAATTACTGCAGGAATTCCTTATTATATATAATATCGCAGAACAATATTTTTTTTTGTTTCGCCATCATGACTCGCCTCGAATGATAATATCTACCTACGTATTTTTTTCATATTCGTTTGTCTAGTTTTTAATGCCCTCTGAGGCTGGGATATTAAAAAAGCGAGATTGTTTTGTGTACCAAAGGCATTTTCAACTAGTTTGAAAAAATACACCAAAGAAAGTAAAACCTGGTATCAGATGAAGTGACCTTCCGCAGCCTGGTTGTTGCGTCAAGAGCTCTGCCCACGCTGGACCACTGTTCGAGACCTGCCCACGTAATAACAATCTGAACTGGACTGCACCATACCCGCTTTACACAATATTACTATATTAACTGGCACTGCGAGCGAAGACCCCAAACAGCTGTAGAGAACCGATTTTTAAAGTTGTTTTAAGATCTTGCACTAAATGGTGACTCAATAAAATCTACTACTACAGCTACCTTCCCTTATCCACACCTAATGGTGCATAGAGCACTGCAACGGTACATCAAGTGTAGTGTATCTTGATCATTTTTATTACATCAAGGTAAGGTGATCGGTCTTATGCTTCAGTACTAGTCCAAGGACAAAAATATTAATATGAAAATCATATGTAAATCAATATTTCATGTTGACCCCCTACAAGAATCAAACCCGCGACCTCATGCACTGTAGCCAAATGCGCTACGACTATGCTACGAGGCGGATAAAATCTAATAGATCTTTTTTTAAATAGCACCCAATAAGTCAGACGTGGTTCCAAGATAAAATGCGAGATAAAAACAAGAATCTCACTTGCCATCATAAAGGTTTCTGCTAAAATGCTTAGCAATTTTCTCAATGGATCACAGAGAGTGTTCACATGTGAAGCGTCGCGCCATTTCACTGTATATATTATACAAGTTCTGATAATTGGCAGATATGGATATCAAATACTAGGTGAAATGGGGAATGTTGTAATACATCAAGTGGCCACTCAACCCAGGCTAATGACAGGTGATTAAGCCTGAAAAACGCCTAGATATCCATATTCCCTTCCAAACTTCTCGTCTCTGTGAGATTGTCAAATTGTAATTCATTAGCCCGTAATGACCAAAATTCCAGTTTATGACTGCCCCCCACAATTGGACGTCACAACGGCATTTGGACACACTCAGAAAACATAACAAAATGTTGTTTATAGGTAGGTATCGTTCAATTCATTGATCTTGTTTTACCTTCTTAATACCTGTTTTATATGATTAGTTTTAGTATACCCACGTACTATCCAAGCGAAGCTATTGAAAATCAGAGTGAAACAATAATTTATTTGGTTTATTTTCTTTTGTTCTCAGGAGCACAGCAACCGACCAATATTCGTGCATGACTGCCCCCCACAATTCGACGTCACAACGGGAAAAATGGGTAAGCAGCCAATAATTCTACCAAAGATATACCAGTCTCTTTGCATCAGTGAGCACAATATCAATATCGCTTGTTTCTCCCACTTACAATAATGGCTTGTTCAAAGCGATCCACAATACAATTTGTTGATTTGTCTACCTGTTTTTGTACGTATTGCGATTTGCTATTCATTTGTACATTTCATGACGCTTTTGTAATTTTTAATACTTACAAAGGTTTTTATAATCAGCGAACAAAATATTAATATTGCTTGTTTCTCCCACTTACAATAATGGCTTGTTCAAAGCGATCCACAATACAATTTGTTGATTTGTCTACCTGTTTTTGTACGTATTGCGATTTGCTATTCATTTGTACATTTCATGACGCTTTTGTAATTTTTAATACTTACAAAGGTTTTTATAATCAGCGAACAAAATATTAATACTATTTGTTTCTCTCGCTTAAAATGTGTTGTTTGAAGCGATCTATACTCTGTTCACAGAGTCAAGAACAGTAGAGATTCGGGGATCACGTGCAAATTGTGTTAGGGTTGGATTCCTAGTTATCGACATCACTATTTTATTTTTACTTTTATTTATATATGATAATTTTTTATTTTCACTAAGATAATTTTAACAGACAATTAGCATTTAAATGTACATTGTGAATTACTTTCAACGGATTATATTTAAATATGTGGTTGAGGAAATGACATCGGTGACGTCACCGATTGCGTTTCTTACAAAACGCAATTAAACTTGCAAAAAAATTAAACGTCTATAATTTTTCTGTTTTATCTCTGATATTCAGACACCAATTCTAAAAAAATATCATGCTTAATAAATAGAAAGATTATTTTTTTTGCAAACCAGTGTTTTGATGTACAACGATCTGCGTTGGGTGCACTTACCGTGACCTAGTTTTGAACCCATTGCACGTGCACATCACGCGTTTGGGATGTTGTTCTTGACTCTGTGAACAGAGTATAGTACATTACAATTTGTTGATTTTTCTGTTTTTATATCTACTTACTTCCTTTTTCTTCATTTTCTGTAGATCTGTTATCATAAAAAATACGAAAACAGTTTATAAAATATATTTCTTAATTATCTGCTGATTTTGCGCACGGCGATTCTGAATCGTAACATGGTTTTCACAGTATTATAGTATTTTACAAACATAATAATGTAAATTGAATTTTCACGATTAAAATTTTGTAGAATTTCCATGAAATTTTTCTTATAACGTATTTAGTTACATGTCAGTAAGAATAGAACAAAATGTTATAATATTACAAGTAGGTATTTCACGTATCTAAGAAATTGACGCGACCGACAACCAACACGCGCGACGATGTTTTATACACTTTTATTACTGAAGAAAATAAAATATCTTTAAAAAATGTAAAAAATATGCAGTAAATTAAGACTGCAATTTGTTTTTTTACAATGAATTGTTTGCTGTCATTATATCCGTAAGTTGTAATAATTAGCGAATATTTCTAAATATTTAAAGTATTACTTGTACGGATGGCTAACCACTTTCACCAGACCTATAATGTGATACGTGTTATTACTTCCATTCCTGATCGTCGCATTCTGTTATTATGACACATAGACCTACTCGTACATCGTGGCTCTATTGCCTTTAGACAATTAATTTGATTAATTATTCCTAGCACTCTCGCTCTAGTAATCGCGTTGTGTTTTTTATTGACAGAAGTCAGTGCTTGACCGATATAGTATATCTGCATTCGTGTTAGTCTCTATACAGCCTATACAATAAAGTAGGCAAATTCACACGACTTTGATAGCTGTAATCGTCATCTCAAGTGGCCATATAAAACGAGATGGATATTTTTTTTATAAAGGGTGTAACAAAACTCGATGTACATTTGGAATCGATTCTGTAGAATATTTTTTTTTGGATTTAAACCTTAGTTTTCGAGAAAATTGAGTACGAGGTTGATTTTTTTCGATTTTTTTTTGCTAATTGTTATCAAATATCATGTACTCAATTAAATACTATCCATAATATTCTTAATTTTAATATATCCTAACCAAACGAATTATTTACTATGAGGTTGCGTAGCATTCATTTTATAGTTTATTATTATATAAATAATTATGAACTGATAACACTTTGTTAAAATTATTATTAATATTATCTTATTTTTGTTTAGTAAAATAAAAGGGTTAGGTTTCAGTAAAAATATGTTTTCAAAAATATTACAAAATTAATTTTAGCGTGATATAGGTAAACATAAATATAGGTACTAATAGAAATATGTAGAATATTACGAATATTACGAGTACCTAATAAAAAATAACGTAGTTCATCAGTATAGTTAGAAATTAATTTCACTTAATAATTTAAAATAAATAATTTTGGAAAGTTTTTAAGTTTAAGATATTATAACAAATTTGGTAACAAAATCACGAACCATTTTAAATATTTGTGCCATGATTCGCAGCCGTAGAGGAGAATAGGTGTGATACAGTAAGTGAGTAAACAAAAAAATTTATAGCTAAATAAAAAAGATACAATACAATAAGCATTCAAGTAATGATTATTTTGCCTTGAGTTGTCGCACTGCCTTCTCAAGGCGACGCGACGTAGGTACATATAAACAAAACCATCAATAATTAAGAATTACCTACTTTTGTGCAATGGTGTTTCATTGAGTTCTGCCGTTTTCTTTTCACCGTATCCATTACAATTCATTCCGATTGCGGTTTTCTCCTTTTGATTTGTATTGAATGGGGCGTAGGGTACTAATAGTACCTACTTGCATCCAATAATGTCTCAATTCCAAAATATCATCGAACAATATTATTATAGAAACACAATATAAAAGGCTGAATGCATACCAAATCCTACGAATGTTATGGTATTATCCAAAATAGTTTCTCTTTCTAGTTAATACATTTCAACTTACTGTGAGGATTTATCAAGTTCCTGACGTCACTATGTCTAATATAGATTATACAACGGGTCCCTGACACGAAGCGCGTTTCTATCATCTAACGATACTTTACACGCTTCTGGTCGATATCTAAAACATGTGACAAAATAACTGCTCTGGTGTTAAATTCCTGGGAGAGAATCGAGGACTACGATTGTATGGAGCAGCGACAGCGGGTCACGTGACAGCGCGTGCTCTTGGTAGCATTAGAGTGGGGAGACCTATCACATCCGTGCTCTATTTCCTCTTCTGAGCCTAGGTCCTAATAAACCTAATTAATATTTTTAAGTCAAATAAATTATTACATTTAATTTTTATTTCAGTTATTGAGAACATTACATAAAAAATCCAATTCATTCTAAATACAATAATAAATCATACATGACAATAGATAGTTATGTTGTATGTATGGAAATATAAAGTATGGAAAGAAAAATTATAAGTTAGAAAGTGCTTTCCTAACGGAAGACCCACTGTCGTGAAATATGTCGACATCCGAGGTGTTGCGATTAAGTATCAAGATTGCTCTACCAACAGGCATAACCATTGACAGGTTGGTTCTGCATCGTGGTAGGTAAAACAATCGATGCTGTCTTTGTCGAAGATAGTTATCAGGTACGAACAGACCTACATCCATCAGAATTTTTGAGTTATGTATGCGACCACCAATCACCTGAAAGAAGTGAACACCCAAATGAACGTCCCTCCTCCTCCATAATGACTGATAGCCTAGCATCCCCAGTAAAAAGTCGGTTGGGAAGAGCCAATGATAATATCCATACTCCTTTAGGTACAGATAGCGCAGAAATTTCTTCTGTACTCTCCACCATCAAAAAGTATGTGTCGACCTTGAACTAAACTCCAAACGACTTCTTACCAAGAAATTATACAATGTCCTCATAACCTGAGTGTTGGAAAAGATGTTGGCATTTCGAAGAACCAAACCAAGCATTTTAAGGGAGTCATTACATAGATTAACTATATGAAGATTGAAAGATAACTGAGCATCAAACAACACCCCGAGATCTCTAGACGTTGAAGCCGTTTCAAGCCTCACTCCGTCCGCGTCCATGAGATAACGATAATAAATTATTTTGGATGCTCTTGTATAATATGACATTACAAAACATTTGGAGACCTTCAATTTTTAATAATTTGTTTTTTTGCTCCATTGAATAACATACAATACTAGATGTTCAACCTATTAAGTTTTTGACGTAAATATTTATTATCGTAGAACTAACTGTAGGCGACCATTTTTACTGAAACATCTCTCTTTTCGGTAGGTAATGATCACTTTATTAACTGTACAAATGACGGTAGATAAAGAAATGGGCAGGTACATCCTGAATAATATATATTTCAATTATTATTGTTTCCTTCGAACCTTACAAGTGTAGGTAATGGCTGCCAAACTTTCTATAATAATATGCTCTTACTGACATACTTGAAATTGCAAACAGTAAATTTTATTTGGCATGAAGCTTACTTTTACTCCTAAATAGGTATATTATCTATTAAGAATTTTTAAAGCTAACCACTTTAAGGCATAAGAAGATAATTATATTTAAACGACGCCGACGGTCACTGGTATTGAAATAATAATTAGTTTATTTTATTACAGTTCTCCGCAGAAGGAAGTAGTACTCTCCCTAGTAAGGAAGACAAGAAAAACTAACTGTAAAAATATTTCAATCCCATCAATTATAGAAACAATCGTTTAAATTTAAGTCGATTGATTAATAAAATAATATCTGCTATGTCTATGAAAAGTACAATAGTTTACGTTCGTAAAAAAATATTATAATATACATAAGGGTATTTATGAGTAAGTTGCAGTTAAACTCTCGAAAGAAATAAGGAATATTGTTAAACATTAGGTGGTGACTAGAAAGTACGTAGGTGTGTTTGGGCGCGGCAATACACATAATAATATGTATGTGTACATACTTAATATATTGTACGTATATCTTGCGGAAACCATTACGCATTCCATTATAATTTCATGAATGTGCTACCATCAATATTTATACGAAGACAGACATAACTTTCAAAACTGTATGTATTTAGCTACTTTCCCTTCGCGGCCGCGGGGGACTAAAAATTAATTCCTCAACAAAAAATATTATTAATATATTAATAACACCCTCATGAATTAGTCCCTATATTTATTTTTACCTATATCACGCTAAAATTTATTTTTGTGATATTTTTATTAACATATTTTTACTGAAACCAGTTTGTTAACAAAAATAAGATAATATTAATAGTAATTTTAACAAAGTGTTATCAGTTCATAATTATTAATAGTGATAAACTACAAAATGAATGCTACGAACGATGAACCAACCTCATAAAGAATAATTCGTTTGGTCAGGATATATTGAAATTTATTATAATCTTAGACAAAGATACTAGATATATTTTTTGCTTTAATAAACAGAACCATGTGTGGCACTGATTCTGGGTTATGTAATTAAAATTATTGTAATACTATTTTTTAAAAAGAAGGATGAAAGTAGACTGAATGCTGTTGAAATGCGATCTCTTGGGCGAATGTGTGGTAAGACTATGTATGATAGGTGTACAGATGTCGAAATTAGAGCAGAGTGCAAGGCTGAGATAAGCATTATCGACAAAATTAAGAAAGGGCTTTTACGATGGTTTGGTCATGTGGAGCAAATGAGTGATGAAAGAACGGCTAAAAGAAGTTTAAATGCAAGTGTGCCTGGATGTAGAAGCCGAGGAAGGCCGAGAAAGCCATGGCATGACCAAGTACGACAAGTACTTGAAAGTGGACATGTGAAAAGTCGGAATAATCGGCGCATGTGCATGAGAAGATGTATGAATGTAGAGGAAGCAAAGGAAATATATCAGGACAGAGTGGTGTGGCGTCCTATCCTCTCTGCCTACCCCTACGGGGAAATGGCTTGACGGTTAGTTAGTTAAAACTATTTTGCGACTCGATTGAAATTGTCATTTATTTAACCGTTTTCCTGCCAAGAGTAAATCATCTGTTGACGAGCATGTTTCTTGCAGGCAAAACGCGTCTGTTGCCAATAACAGATGTTACAGATGCGTATTAAAAAAAAAAAAAATTAAATGTAAATAATTGAACCCATTTTCCCGCTAAATTATCTATGTGTGCAGATTAATGTCTCCTAGCGAAGCGTATTTTAAAGTAATTTTGTGAAAATGTTATACTTTCCCGCCAAGCGCAAATCATCTGTTGTAAGTGTGCCGAGCTTGTCTCTTGCAGGGGACCGCTGGTTCGTCTCCTGCCTCGGGGGAGGAGTCGTACTGCGGCGTGTTCAGGTTCCGGCTGTGGTGGTGTGGAGAGTGGCTCGAGGTCCTGGTGGATGACCGACTGCCGACCGTCAACGGAAAGCTGGCGTTCCTGCACTGCGCTAATTCGGACCAGTTCTGGCCTGGATTGCTGGAGAAAGCTTATGCCAAGTAAGGATACTAATTATTATTTATTTCGCATTTTCATATACCTGCACAGAAGACAGAAAATATCATCAAAGAAAGAAATAATAATAAATGAAATCGATGTACTACCTACCTATTTCGGAGCAGCAGACAAACAATATGTAAACAAGAGTGCTTAACATGTTTCGACCAGTATTTGCAGCTATAGTAAATAATCTATGCATAATAAATAATATTCTATCTATAATAATCATTTTTCTCAAATGTGAAGATGATGATCACGCCTGACTCCCAGACATGGGTCGTCTATAGAAAAGTTGAAGATTTGGGACATCCAATCGTAATAAGTCATAAACATTGCCATTGCCATATTATACATGATAAATATAATATAAGAAATTAATCATGTTAGCAAAAGAAGAAGACGAAATATCGAAAACTCTTCTATGTCGTTGATCGGAAGACCTATTGATACCTGTAAATATTCCGTTTTCTTTGTGACGAGCTTTCTGTGGTTCTCTCGTCACCATAGTTGGATGTGGAAGTTTTTTTTATCTACGCCAGATGCATCTCGCCCGATCCTTACACTTAACAAGCAAAGTAATATCTACGAGTACCTATCTTTATACCCCTTTGAGTAAATTATAAGCCTTGTGCATAATAAGCTAGGCACGTAGTAATACAAATAATGTTTTCACAATCTCCATGTATGACTGTGCTCTGCAGGCTGCATACATTAATATCTTGGACAGTCCGGTGACCAAACAGCTTCATCATATCCATTGAGATTCCCTCAACCTCAACCGAATAATAAAGGAAGCCAATGCCCGATTTGGGCTATAGCGCCATCGGAGAGAGAGAGACATCCATTATCTATGTTCTCTTCCAAATTTCTCATTCCTGTTGCGATATCCCAATAATTGATCTGTTTGTTAATTTGCAGGTTGCACGGGTCGTATGAGGCTCTGAAGTACGGTACCTTGTTGGACGGTCTGGCTGATTTGACGGGCGGGATCACTGAGAGCATTCCACTCCGCCAGGACACCGCCATCGGAGCCAAAACTGCTCAACAGTTTACTAGATATGACCAGCATCATTACATGTACTGTCCAGAACCCTTCGCAATCGGTAATCACTGTTCAGTTGTACATTCAATTTATAAATCATTATTCTCGATATATTATTGTTCTCTAAAAATTATACGTCGTTTGGTCAATCGTTTGGATGGTTAGCGGACACATGTTTTATACAAGTGTATAAAGTTATATATATATATATATATATATATATATATAAGGACACCAAACCCTCTACTAATTTTATACAAGTATATTTTATATTATAAAGAAAATGAAAGGTTTTTAAAAATAAGTTGTTTGTTGAAATAGTAAATGTTATATATTATATTAAATTAAATGCACTATAATAATATTTAGCCAACGAAAATTATAATCATTCCTGATAAAATAGTTATTTTTCAATAAGTCCGTCTTAATAACAGCTCAGCATCTTTTTGCGTGTGATTTTAAAGTTTGTTACAATCTGATTATTCAATGCGTCATCATTAAGTGGGAAACGTCATTAATTCTGTTCACTCTCGTCTTAAGTTATGCTAAATTATTGTTTTGCTTGCAACAAGTCACCACAAAACCGTCCGACAGTCGGGTTCTCGAAACCATCCAATGCATTGTCACATTACAACATAATATATTAACCTTTCATAAAAGGATTTATGCGCCTTTAAAACTCGCGGAACAACGGAAACGGCGAGCAAGGTGAATACTTCATGAAATTCATTATAAAACATCTCAAATAATACCAATATGAAGGAAAGTTTATTAGATAGGGTAAATGTTTATTCAATAGGGACGTTCGATAACAATAATGAAAATGGAGATTGATCGCTTCAATTACCCTTGACAGATCTGTGAATTCCTCACTCCAACTGTATGTGCCGTCACCTGGTGACATAAATAAAAATACAGGTATTCTGAAATTGTGAAATACCGGGTCAATCTTCCAAATAATGTGTGCGAGTCGATCAAAACAAAATGTGGATGCTTTTCTCCTGATTTCTCTAATGAATGTTTTCAGCTTATTTCCGATTTCGTTGACTCTCCTGCACTCTCGGCGAATATGTATATAAAACCTGCTCTTACACTATAGATATAGATGCATAAACATAAATATGTTAATTGTGTGAAATGGAATAATTTATTTACAACATTTTTGGGTGTGTTCAAATACTTGTACACAAATCTGGATTTATCCCAAGTTAAATAAATTGCAGAGTCATCTGCAGGCGATTACTAGTAATTAATCTAACTCGGTCAGAGTCTTAATTACAAAAACGAAGTAATTTACTAATAAATCCTTAACTTCAATATCAATGCATAGATGGAGCTAGTTACGCGCTGGTGAATGGTTTTCGATTCGTAACATATATACAAAATAAAAAAATGTTACCTGGTGTGGATATTCGCTAATAAGCGGAATGGGGAATGTTGTAGTACGTAAAGTGGCCACTTAACCCAGCCAATGACAGGTCATAAGCCCTGTAAACGCTCGAATGTCCATATTCCTGAATTTGAAAAAATTCTACCTCATGTCTGTAGGGATATAAAATGAAATATATAATTTATTTAGATAATTTAAAAACACATTAAAAATTAAATTTATTAGAACTACCTAACGCAAAATGCGAAAATCTTAGTAGGCATAGTAGGTATCTGGTAGACTTTTCGACCATGTCTAATGTCATGACTCAATATTTATGTCATAGATTTATATTTACATTTAGATAATAATATTACAAGATGTGAGTAATTTATGCAATTATTTACTTCTACCTACATATATGATGTACATGAAAAATTGCACTTGAAAACTTAGTGTTCAATTAGCACAGGTTATTCATTTAACACAATAGTATTCCTTTCGTACACGCTTTGACCTTTGGTGGTAGCGATCCTATCTGTAATAAGTGCTCTTAAAGTTTTCAGTAAAATCATACAACATTATTTCTGTGCCTCTCGTGATGAGTGATTTAAGTCGTGCTGTACCCTTTTTGTGATTTTTACACAGAAATTATAACAAACAAATGCGTTTTTTTTTGCTCTAACGTACTTCTATCTGTTATAGTTTCGGAGATAGTTTGTTGAAAAGTGATATAACTGTCAGGATTTTGGCAAAAAATCGTGAATATAGATATAATATATATCAAGTTGTACCCCCTTTGTGTTATTGCTCCACAGATTGTTTTCCGCGCTTCGTAATATAAGAGCGATTATATTCATTTTCACATTTTATTTTTCAGTATATTTATCGTGAATATTGATATAGTTACATAACTTTGAACCGATTTTTCTCGATAGTGATTAGGGTACAATTCAACATGTAAAAGACTAGAATTTTCGCAAACTGATATAATTCAGGTAAATTTTAAAAATACCCCTATTATAAGTAAAACAATCTTATCTTTGGGGTAGTATTTGTATAATTTGTTTGAGCAACATTATGTTAGGAACATATTTGTGTTACAAGATTTTTTTGTTTCTTGTATATCAGTTCACAAAGACAACTTATAGGTGCAATATATAATAATTTAACTGTACTTTAACACATATATGGAAATAAAATAGATACAGCTCTTTTGGTTTTTTATGAATTATAAAAACTACATAAACTGTAATATTTACCATATAAATTAAAGTGCACAGTGAAAGTTAATGTTTTTATCTACAAATGAAGGTTCCTATGTGTAACCTATCCCCATTAGTTACCGAACTAGAATTTTTAAAATCTTGTTTTTGTTCTCCTGCAAAGTGTTGATTTTTTACTTGTATCACTTTTCACAGAAGCCACAAATGTATTAGCATGTAAGGCGGGTACTTGTAAAAGGCGTATGACATGACGAACTTGTATTACCGGATGCCCGTAAAGATCAACTAAATAAATTGAGGTGCGTGCATACTCGTACTGCAAAATAGGATAACGTAAATTAAGAATGGAAAGAGTAAAAAAATCATTTCAAGTTTTAAGTTTTCATAATTACGTATATTATATTCAAATCAAACTAAATTAATTTTAAGTTATGTGTATTTTACTACCCTTACTCAAAACACGTTTTTCTGGCTACACACTAACATGGCCGCGGTCACACCACCGCACCGCCACCGTCGGTGGAGGGGCTAGATTTTAAAGAAGTTTATCCGATAAGTATGAATACCATAGAAAGAGATGGCGAGAGAGATAGTTGCCAATAGTTGCCAAGTGAATTGGTTTAGGACGCTCGGGAGTAGGATTTACTCCACAATCTCCCATCCTCGTACTCCTTTTCAACGTTCTCCTACTTTTGGACTCAGCCGAGGTTGCTGCGGGTCTTCTCTGGAGTGTTTGGCGGGGGGCGGGCGGGGATGCTGCGGTTGGGTTGGGAAAGAGATGGCGAGAGAGATAGTTGCCAATAGTTGCCAAGTGAATTGGTTTAGGACGCTTGGGAGTAGGATTTACTCCACAATCTCCCATCCTCGTACTCCTTTTCAACGTTCTCCTACTTTTGGACTCAGCCGAGGTTGCTGCCGGGTCTTCTCTGGGAGTGTTTGGCGGGGGGGCGGGCGGGAGGCTGCGGTCGGGTTGGGAAAGAGATGGCGAGAGAGATAGTTGCCAAGTGAATTGGTTTAGGACGCTTGGGAGTAGGATTTACTCCACAATCTCCCATCCTCGTACTCCTTTTCAACGTTCTCCTACTTTTGGACTCAGCCGAGGTTGCTGCCGGGTCTTCTCTGGGAGTGTTTGGCGGGGGGCGGGCGGGAGGCTGCGGTTGGGTTGGGAAAGAGATGGCGAGAGAGATAGTTGCCAAGTGAATTGGTTTAGGACGCTCGGGAGTAGGATTTACTCCACAATCTCCCATCCTCGTACTCCTTTTCAACGTTCTCCTACTTTTGGACTCAGCCGAGGTTGCTGCCGGGTCTTCTCTGGGAGTGTTTGGCGGGGGGCGGGCGGGAGGCTGCGGTTGGGTTGGGAAAGAGATGGCGAGAGAGATAGTTGCCAAGTGAATTGGTTTAGGACGCTCGGGAGTAGGATTTACTCCACAATCTCCCATCCTCGTACTCCTTTTCAACGTTCTCCTACTTTTGGACTCAGCCGAGGTTGCTGCCGGGTCTTCTCTGGGAGTGTTTGGCGGGGGGCGGGCGGGAGGCTGCGGTTGGGCGGGAGGTGGTTGTAACTAACGACTAAAAAAGGGGTAGAATTACTCATATCCCTATCACTGTAAATTTGGGCCAGCTTCTTGAGCAGAGCATGTAGGGGTGAATATGTTTATACTATCAATCTTATAGCCGAGACAGTGATAGGGGCAAAGAAAGCATTTGGTCGCGTATTTAACCTTCTTTTCTTCCGCTTTTTCCAGTTAAAACTGAATCCATAAAATTTCGCGGATTAGCTTTGAAAATCGGTAGAGTTGTGCTGGACTGAAAAAAGACTCAATAGTCTTTAAAACAGTCTAGGGAAAGGGTTGTTTGGCGTTTGGTTTGTTTGTTGGCTTTCACTGTAACGTTTGATATACTAATCGGATAATATATGGTACAAAATATATGGAACTTGATTAACAAACCAAGCGTTGGGTACCAACGGATGTTTATAAAAACAATCAATTGATTATTGATATCTATGTACACTCAAATGCAAACGTTCCGTTGCGTTGCGAAATTTGTTTTGAAATAAAATGACTGTTATATTTATCATTATTGTTATAAATAACTAAATAACAGAATCACGATATCAAAGAAGAATATAATATTTAATAAAAACAAAATTATTATTCCCATTGTGTCTCGTCAAATAACTTAAACATCATACAAAGAATACGATGATAATAAATTATTGTACGATAATTTTAATGTCAATAGTGTTACTCTTTAAAATTGCGCGTGGTTATACATTTACAGTTATGAAATAATGTTTTACTTATTGCAGGTCCGAAGTCAACAAGAAAAAGCTAGCCAATGGAATACAAGTTGGATGTAATTATAGACTATACGCTACGGAGAAGGTATTAATACATTAATGGTATTTTGTATTTTAAATTAACTAGGGTACTATTTGAATTTTGGGGATGTTTTAGAGGCGATTATAATATAATTTTAAAAATATCTATGTTATTACCAAAACTTCGAAAAATATTCGTAAATAAAATAAATTTTCCAAAGATTTTAAAATCGGTTGATTTTCAGATCAGCAAAAAGAGAATGATAAAAAAATCTAAATGTTTACACCAACCACCAACAAAAAAAAACTGTTTCAGAAGCGTGCAATAAACTCGAGTTTTCTTGAAAAGGTACCATAACTTTTTTATTACCATTTTTTTTTAAACTGCATTACAAATAATTATTTTTTTTAAGTTAAGAAAGTTTTTTAAAGAACTTTCTTGGCAATATTTGAATTTCTCAATGTCATGATAATACATAAAGGAAAGGGCTAGTAATAATAATAATAATAGTATAATACTTAAAACGAATTCAATAATTCAATAGTACAAATCGACAATCAGCTAATAGTAAATTCAGAAAATGAGGGTATTCTTTATCATCAAATTCTCGGACTCCCTCCGACCAGTACCGAGAAGACAGCCAAAGCAGCCAACATCCTTCTCAGCCTGATAGCACCACCACATTTCCAAGAATCTGGGATATGATTGTAAATCATTGGTCCAATGTACTAGTGCTGATACTCGTATTATTTAGTAGTGATATGGGTCGATAGTTTTGAATTTGTGCATTGATTCCATTTTTGAAAATGGGAATAACATAAGAATCTTTTAAATAGGGAATATTCCCGAATTAAAACTGGAATACACACGATAATGGTGAAGCAATATGTGATTTAATCGATTTTAAAATTTTTGTGCTAATATTGTCTGGACCAGTTGTGTTACTTGTTTTAAGGCCATCAATTGTTTTAGTTATTTCATCCGTGGTCGTTTTTATAGAATCGAATCATTTATGGAGAAATATTTATCTATATGGCAACCCAATAAATATACAAAATACAAATGTCAGAATTAGACAATGCAATAACAACAATCACCAATCGGTCCCAATGACAATGTTTACAGTCTTTTTATCTTTTTATATTTAGATCTTTAAATTATTCATCCAGTGTTTATTATTATTGTGTAAATGGAAAATTTATTTTTATATGAAATTATTGTGGTGAAGTTAAACCTCTTGAACTTCCCCAACTAATCTAAGCTGAACTTAATTATGTTCTGCTCGTATAATTTGAAATGAAATTTTATGCTTACTACATGTTATGAACTTAGCTAAGACTCATTTTACGATTTTGAGTCCAGTGTTCTTTATTCATTGCTAATGGGTATTTTCTTTTCAGGTGGAAACCTTCAACGGAGAAAGCGTATTCTTAATCAAGTTAAGGAACCCTCTGGGACCTGGTGATGAGTATGTCGGCCAGTGGTCGAATAAATCGGATGACTGGGACAACGTGTCTCCTGACGAGAAGACCAGGGTCGGGCTCAACTACAAAGTGGACGGAGAGTTCTGGATACCATACGCGGAGTTCGTGAAGACCTTCACTCATCTGGAAGTGGTCCACCTGGACAAAGACACGAGTAGAGACGAACCCTCGCTACAGAATAAAAGCACCTGGCAGCTGAAACTGTACCAGGGGGCGTGGAGAAAGGGTGTCTCGGCTGGTGGGTGCAGAAATAACCCAGGCAAGTAACTTTGATCTAATGATTTCTTAAGATGTAAAAATGTTGTACGTTAAATAACTCAAGTACTAGCGAGTAGTACCTAGATATACATACCCCCTTCCATTACGTTATGGTTTAGTTTATCTTTGTTGAGATATAAATTGTAATTGAGTGCGTTACTTACTTTAAAAGAATACGCACGCATGTCAGCTTAGTAATAATATATTAATTATTGCAGATACGTTCCATATCAACCCTCAGATTCAGCTAACACTGACAGAAAGCGAAGAAGTAGTTATATCCCTGAACCAACACAGCATCATGGAACCGAAGGTGATTGGATTCAGTGCGTACTCATTACCAAAAAACTGCACAGAAACTATTCAAAAGCCGTACTTTAAGAAAAACAAATCCGTGGCTAACTCACAATACACCAATAGTAGACAAGTGAGCCACAGGTGTCAACTAGAAGAAGGCTCGTATGTTATACTGCCTACAACGTTTGAACCTGGTGAAGAGTCGGGATTCACCCTTCGTGTATACTCTACTGAATTGTTGAAACTGCGACTTCTTGACATCAATCCTCTAGTTCTTAAATCTGCAGTGATAAAAGCTCCTTTGCAAGTGGACACAAAAAGCTTCCTTCAATACGAAGCTGTGTTTCTCCAGTTAGCTGATGAGCACCGAACTGTCAACGCCTTTGAACTTCAGGAATTATTGGATGCGTGTTTACCGAATGACTATATCAAAAGTTGCGCTTCAATTGAAGTGTGCAGACAAGTTGTTCTAGCATTGGATAGTACTGGAAGTGGCAGACTAAAATTCGTTGACTTCAAAGACCTGATGTGCAGTTTGAAGCATTGGCAGACTGCATTCAAAAACCATACTAAAGAAAAAACCGGAGTTCTAAGAGCCGAGAGATTGCGAGATGCTATCTTAGAACTCGGTTACCAAGTCAGCATCGATGTCTTGTCTACATTAGTACTGAGATATATGAGAAAAGATGGGACTTTGAGATTCGGAGACTTCGTTTTAGCCATTTTACACCTTCATGTAGCTTTTGGTAAGGGTCAATGTTTTTATTTTTAAGATCTTAAGATCTATAATCCTGCTATACAAATTAGTTAGAATTTTAGTTATTAACGTAGTATGTAGTACTTGGCTTTACATTACATGTAAAAATGTATAACGCCTTTTCCAATGCCAAGTTAATATTCTAGTTGTCAAATAAAATTATTACTTAGCGGTCCTTTTTCATTGGTACATTGTTTTATTTATACATGTATATATGTACATACATTTACCCAATTTTTATTTATTTATAATATATTCACACAACTCACAGGTTTCTTGAGTAAGATTTTGAATTCTATTCCTTAAATTTTCAATCTTTGGTGTCTATAGTATAATTTAAATGTAATGGTTTTCCAACAATAATTAATTACAATTACCTATTGGTTTCTTTGATCGATAGTTAAACTATTGTATTTTTTCATTTGACTAAATTATATAGATTGGTAAACAGTTTCACGTGTTTTAAAAATATATAAAATAATAAACTATTGTTTTTTTTAGCTATGTTTCAATCAAAGGACCCTCAGCAAAATGGGAGCATAAAGCTGTCTCTTTCAGAGGTATATATTTTATTATTATAAAATGAAAAAATAATTAATTCAGCATAAATATATTCCATGAATATACTTACCTATAGTATTTTAAAAAACTATTTTATTTTTAGTGGCTGAAGTCGGCTCTCATGTGCTGAAGAAGGTCTTGGATACACTTCCCAGAATATTATGTGAATATACATAAAATATAAATGAATTTATGTTCATAATATGTAAACCCAACATGATAAAACTTCAAGGGTTTGCTGCAAATAATCCATAACTATTTGTGTTTCTAGAATTATGATTTCATAATATGTATACAAACAATACTGTGTGATATTATTTACTTGGTAATACAATTTTTCATAGATATTTAATGAGTATGTAATGCATTCTTAACATAGTGAAGTGACGAGTTTTGTACATTATATTTTCTAAATAAAAATCTTGACAGTAAATTAAAAATGTACTTTTAACCTGTCGTTTAATTTAGATACCATACGTGATAAAGAAGTTGACTAATAAAAATAATAATCATCAATCCATTTCAGCTCCATATGTGGAGCATTATGGATTCCAAAAACTGCCAGCGATCGCCCGGCTCTGACGTAAACTGCAGATGGAATGTCAGCAATGGACAAATAATATTAATCAGCTAACTTCTATCTGAAACCTCAAAGGCATTTCGACAATGGGGTACGCAAAGAGGACTGAACTCTACATTAAATATGTAGGTACAGGTACACAGAACACAAAAAAACTATATTAAAATCTATTATATATCTAAAGCACACTTTTAACGGGATAGAAAACTGTACAGTTTCTTGTGCAGTTAGCATACTGTCCCATATAAAGCGAAAACTGTATGAAATATTGTATGGTTGGCGCTACGTTTGGCGGATCTGGCAGTTAATGTGTTTTATGTAAGCGTTTTAGTAGATATTGATGTATTGAATTCTTTTAAAAACGTAATAAACAAGTAACACATTTACATTATTAGCTATATTAACAATCCTGTGTGCAAACATGCCACGCTTAAAAAATATGCACATTTAGCGTGTCTTTTGACAGACTGTACCTGTACAGTTTTCTTAATAAGAAAAAAAACTGTACAGTTTTGGTTCCGTTTGAGTGTAACTTAGGTGCCATTTAGACGCAAATTTGGTGCAATATTTCAGGCTATATCCTGAAAACAAATATCTATAATTTGAATAACCAAAACTTACATGGGGGTTATAAATTTTATAGAAACACCTATAGAAGTATTACCCTATACAAGTATTCTGCTTTGGATGTACACCGCTGGAAGACCTGCATATAAATAATAGTCTTTTGTTATATTACTGACACATATATTTGTAGTAAAATCAGTAAACACACAATGTATTTAATATGTTGGTACAGTTTACATACAGATAATTTATATACACATTTTTAACCTACCTAATAATTATAATCATTTTTAACCTGCCTAATAATAGTTTAATTTATAAATAAGGAAGTCGCAGCATATCTTAAATCAAAGCGACAAAATGCCTTGTCTGTTTTTTTAATCATCTAATCTACACATATATTATGATTGACTTTTATACAAAAAGTGTGATGTACATTCTTTTTATTACCTAAGTATTTATTTATTAATAAACTATTTGTACCTACCTAAGATTCATTAGAGTTCATTCAATCGGAGCAGATTATTAAATTTGATTCCCGTACATAGGAAAATAGTTTTTATTCCTACAAATAAGTTAATTATATAGTGTCATTAAGTTAAGAACTTTACAAATGTGACAGAGTTCTACGAAAATTAAGCTGATTTTCATACTCCATGATTCTTTTACCCCAATATACGATATAGGTACACGAATATTTAAAAATGCAAAAATTAAATTATTTAAAGAAGTGGCTTTATGTGAACTATGATATATTTATACTGGTATTACTGAAGCGTAAGACTGATCATCTTGCCTTCATGTAATAAAATTATCAAGATACACTGCACTTGGTGTGCCAATGCAAAGAGTAAAAACGTATTTGCTGTTTAAGAATAGCCATTAAAAATTAAACAGTTCGTGGTGTAACTTTTCCAAACATCAATAATAATGTAATAATAAACAAATCATAGATTTTTAGACTGTAAAAAAAAGCATCATTTTGTAAAAAGTCTTAAATTTGAATGGAATATATATATATATATTTTTTTAAACTATTTAAATGAAAAAACTTTGTTTGAAAAAACCCGAACGGTTTCGAGGCGAGTCGGGAGTTAGATTAATAAAAAGTAGTTAAAAACAAAGTTTTTTCATTTAAATAGTTTATAATGAATAACTACAAAGTGAGTGCTTCTAATATAAATTTCATATTTCGGAATATATATTTTTTTACACCTCTGGCTCATGGAGATAGTAACTACTACTACCACTTTCCTTTATCCGCACCCAATAGTACATAGGGCACTGCATTGATAAACCAAGTGCAGTGAATCTTGATTCTTGAAACGTTGGAGGAATCACTATAGTAATAATACTTGAAACAGTGTTACATGAAGGCATGATGATTAGCCTTACGCTTCAGCGCCAGTCCAAGATATCGCCTCACCGTCCAAGGAATCAAACCCTCGACATCATGCCCAACGTGGTCCCACTACCCTACAAAACGGAGGTACAAACAAGAAAAAAAATAGGAGAAAAAAAACACAAAACAAGAACACTTTTGACAATGGAAATACAAATACTTTTTTTTGTTTTGCATTTATTTGAAATGGAATAACGTATTTAAAAATATTACGTCCTCCCTCCCTTCGACAGTGCTGAAATTTTTTAAAATCCTGTGTAAGTACCTACTATTTTTTTAAAATAAAAAAACATTTGAGTTCTCATGATATACTCAAATATTTTAATTTTGGGGCTACCTTCAAATAGTAGGAAATAACTGCCAGAGAGCAGGAAACAAGTTGTGCTGGAGTGGGATTCGAACCTAAAGATGATAATCCGGAATCCCCGAATCTACCACTGTAAAGTGGATAATCTAGTATTTAGTAAGTATTTTAAGTAAGTGATGATCCATATATTTTGCTGTTCCACTCCCACTTATGTTACCTTTCATGTGTCTGGGGTTATACAATAAAACAATTACTGCAGTTAGTTCATACAAAACCGAGTAGTAAGAATTGTGTTCAGCTTGTGATTAAGAATTTAAAAGAAATGTACTGTGAAACGAATAGCATCCCTTAAAGATACCTAATCCATAAAAAAAGTCATAAATTACCCACCCATCCATTCATCTCTCAACCTTAAACAAACAATAAACCTGACCATTGAACATATGCACTGACACAACTTCATTATCCAATTTCATTTATTCTTGTAAAAACAAACTAATTGAATGTTAGGAAGTTAATTTTAAAAGTTTCCTTGAACTTGAACTAATCACAATGGCCCCCACAAGTCATTTTTAGCTAAATCCTTTAGTCAGAGTAAAGAGACGATATTGATTTCTAATCTGAAGATGTTATTTACCATGAATTGTACATGCCCTGTAGCTCAAGCACAGATAACTATCGACGTAGTTAAAAGCGTGCTATTCACGTGCTATTGCTAACGATTTGAGCGATCCCAATGACATAATGTTTAATACCGCGAGCATTGACGATCTGAGCCGAGCGGAGCCGAGCGGAGCCGAGCGGAGCCGAACTAGGCTATATATCGCGGCCTTATGTCAAATGTCAAATCATCGCGCTTGTCGGATTTTTTATTATTTTCGAATGCTTTTCTCAATATTGGCTTGCCGAAAACCGGCTAAATTATAATAAAGATTGAATGTAGATTTGTGCGAATAAGATATACTCGGGAAATGGCTCGCCACTAGTATGTGCTCGTTTAATAATCCCGATCGATAACTTTTAACGCGTGTTCCATTGTGATCGCGAAAACGTTAAACATCCATGGGTAAGAAATCGTTATCACGTCGCTTATTACCAAGTCGGTACTGATCTGTGATCGAGCAACTGGTTTGTTTTGAATCATAATATATTTTATTTTAATAGTTGAAATTTTTAACAACATTTTGAATGTATACAAATACTTGTAGACAAATTACTGGTTTATACCCATGCTGGGCTAATATCAGATATTATTGATATCCCAACAGAGACAGAGTAGCTCTGGAAACGAATGTGGATTATCTAGGCGTTTACAGGGCTTATGACCTGTCATTGGCTGGGTTAAGTGGCCACTTGATGTGTTACATTCCGCCCATCAGCTGATAACCATACATGACAAATTTCGGAACTTCTATTAGTATGAATTATCCTGCCACGTTTCACTTTACAAGTGCTTTTTCTCACTTGTGACACCTGTTGAGAAGATTGTTAAGCATTTTTTTTGGCAATTAATCTTTATTGGTGTAGGTAAGGCTCATCTGACCTTAATTACTTACTAGAAGACGCCTGAAGATGTCTCTCCAATTTTTATTTGCTTTACTTAACATTTTGAATGTGTACAAATACTCGTTTAACCCAACCAATGACAGGTCATAAGCCCTGTAAACGCCTAGATAATCCACATTCATTTCCAGAGTTTCTCTGTCTCTGTTGAGATATCAATAATATGAGTTTAAATTTCCATTGAAATTGAGTATTAAATAATAAAAATAAAAAGCAATGTGCATTTTCATTACATAATAACTTTATTAAAAAGAAACTAATTATAAAACACACAATAATTCAAGTTAAAATAAAAAATTACTTACATGTTTGTGATTTAAGATCATTTTCATTATTGTTAAGAAAGAAAAATTAATTTATATCATCTGCCAAAAGTTGATAAGACCATATTTTAGGTGCATGGAATTAGTGACGAATTTTGAGACATCATATTTATATCTGATGTCTGGAAAAGGTTTGCAAGTCCTACGATTTTTGTAAAGTACTTATTCGGCTTTGAATTTTATTTGTCAAATGTCCAATCTGTTGTATTATCAGACAGGCAAAAAGTTTCAGGAATTTCTAAGATCAAATTTATGTTAATCGTTACAGCCAAAACATTGCATGTTTATAAAAGTACTTACCATTGTATCTTAGTTAAATGTATTGTATTGAAAGATTGTTGTATTGTATTGAAAGTTTTTGCAATTATTATGCGTTTTATAACAAGCCAGAATTTCAAACATAATATCTAAAAAAAATTAATACTGTTTTGTACTATAATATAGGTCGCGCCATGTAAAAAGACGCTGGCGGTCAAGTTGCGCACTAGCCAATTAAGTGATTATCAGCCTTATTTGCGACGCGGGGTGGGCGGGTCACTTGCGCAGATCAACCCCCTCCACTTACCTCCAGTGTCTTTTTACTTGGCGCGTAGTATACCACACTTTTGAACATTCATTAGGTGTTAAAGTAAATATTTATAACATAGTTTTCATTATTTTTCACCCTTGAAATTTTAGTGTTAAACTGTTAATTTTATGCTGTAATTAACATTATTAGTCCTTACATATTCATAAAATGATATAAATCTGTTTTAATACTAATTTATTTTTAAACTGAAATTAAATAAAGTTCAGTGAACCATATATTTTTGAAAAGAATTATCTGCTGGTAAATAAAAATAGAGCAGCAAAACAAATAAAAACAGATAAATTTGGCAAGACATGCAATTATAAAGTGATCAATTAATTGAGGAGTACAGAAATTTTAATACTACCATTAGTATTTAATCAAAAAAAATACTATTTTATAAACTCATTTGATAAATAAACCCATTCACGGCTATGGGCCATTTAAGTGGCCACTGCAAAGACGTGTCATATAGGCGAGCGGCCACTTATGTGATCGCTAGCTTTGCGTGTCGATAAAGCAGTAAACATGAAGTCTTTACACAAATCCATACGTGAATATGATAAAAAAAAGTGTTGTCTAATGACATCTCTCGGCAAATGATCAAAACATTATGTACAATTATGTACACCTTGAGGATAATGGCTAATGGAGGGTGAGTGACATTTGAATGCATATATATTACGTATGATAGGTACACTAGTGCCGCCATGAATGGGATAATAATGATGTTACAGCTGCCAATAGCAGTGAATATTCAAACAGATTTTCCATTTTAAACTCTGTGGTGTCTAGGAAAAGGGGCATGAGTCAGTCAGGCATAATTTTTACAATACGACCGTTTATTGATTCTCTGCTAGTGCCTGTAAAGCTTTTTTGATATTTTTTTTATGATTATTCTTAAAGATGAGTCAAAAAAGTTATTAAACCTAAAATTTAAAGAAAAACTTAAGAGACAAAAGCAGTGAACTAGTAAAACAGCCGTACTGTAAAAAATATGCGTGACTGACTCATGCCCCTTTTCCTAGACACCACAGAACTTGTCTCTACACTCCAAAAGATACACAATTCAAATGTTTATTTTTAAAAACAATGACAATATTGGCTAATTCTTATTCAAAGTTCTTATACTAAAAAAGTTTTTAATTTAAAAATAAAAATACGAAACAAAAAGTTATTTAAAAATATGACTACACATATGTATCACAACTGAGAAGTGTAGTGGTGAGAATAAAGACGTTACAATTGATCAGAAATTATACGTACAAAATTCACATGGAATAGAGAGAAAAGGTATGTCAATCAATATAGGAAAACACTTGTATTTTAATTGAAACCTGACTAGTTCTACATAGGTTTTTTATTATAAAAACACTTGACGCGTTTCCTCATAAGACGAAACGCGTCAAGTGTTTTTATAATATAAAACCTATGTAGAACTAGTTATTTCAATACAAGTGTTTTCCTATATAAAAATGGAGTTCTACGAACTAACCCCCAAAACAATTAATATGTCAATCAATGCTGTATACAAACATATGAAAAAAGATATGTTTGAATTTTTTACAAAATGGAAAATAAATCACTAAAGAAAATCCATTTATTCTCACTGATCTCTTAAGTATACAGCAAATAAAAAATAATGATTAACATTTATTAAAATGCGATTAAAAAATATTGATAATAAATGCCTACTAAGATTGATTAGTTTATTATATTATTTGCATAAATTAAGAGTTAGAGATTCAAATGTATAATTAATCTTAGTGTAACTATCTATTACAAACACGAATTATGTACAATAAAGTTAAAAGAGAGAAATAAAAAAGCACCAGTCTTAAATGATAATACGAGATCAAAAATATAAATTATATTGTGAATACTATAAATAATATTCCCCCTGGCTTTGTCAGGACAAGTCATCGAAAGGGTCGAGAACTTCAAATACCTGGGAGAGTACATGACAGAAAACGGCAAAGTTCAGAAAGAACTGGGAGTGGGGGCGCCGCATTTAATAGTAGTAATAGTATCTGATGCTGTAAGAAGCAGTTATTATAGTATAAAATTAATATTATATTTATGTAAATTAAAAAACAATGTTTTTACTGTCTTCAGGCACGACGTCATGTTTTAAGGAATTCATTAATTTGTATTAGCTGATTATATCACCATAATTTTACGAGAATAAAATTAAAATGACTTCTAAATCGTTAAAGCGGTTGTACATTTTCAGTAGATTCGTTAAATCTCCACAAAATCGATAGATCTGCAATGAATCGATAAGATAAGCGACGATTGAGATTATTACTAGGGCAAAATTGAAAAGTCCGACCGTCGCGTTTGCGCATGCCTGCAACAGTTTAAACTGTGCCGCGTAAAGGTAAAATTCATACCGCACAGCATTTATTGCTCAGAAAACAGTACAAGAAACTGTAGTTTTCTGAACAAGAAAATGCACAGTTTATTGTCCCGTATAAAGTGCGCTTTACTTTTGAAATTATAATAGCAATACATAATAATTTCCAATAATTAGTTTTCAGTAAAAGAGTTTCTTACAGCATCAGATACTACAGGATGAATTTGTAAAAATATACAAAATTCAGATAAAATAAAAATATACGTGTTTCATATCATAATGCCCACATTATATGAGACAGTTTCTTGTTCAGAAAACTACACAGTTTCTTGTTCAGAAAACTGTGCAGTCTGTCAAACTTCTGTCAAAAGACACGCTAAATATGTGTATTTTTGAAACGCGATTGTAAGTTATTATCGTATGTTTGCTCTCAGGAAATTGTATATTTAGCTAATTATGTATATATGTTATTGTTTTTTTACGTATTTAAAAGCATACAATAAACCAATGTCTATTTAAACGTTTACATAAAAAACATTGACTGTCATGTCAGCTTAAATCTGACACTAGCACACAGTTTTTCATGCAGTTTTACCTTTATACGGGACCGTTTTCAGACTGCACAGAAAACTGTGTAGTAAACTGCGCCATATAAAGATAGCTTAAGATACAGGAGGCCAGAGGAGGATAAATCAGATGAATCGATGATCATTTTTAATAATTATAGTTAGAGAATTACTTTCACGAGTTAATAAATTATTTGAGATAATAATTAGCGGGTAACATAAATAAATATAATATAAATAATATATGTAGATGTTTTATAGTGCTGATAAGTTAAGAAGATTACTGACTCGCGATAAATCTGAATGAAAAAATTATAGTAAAAAAAATTGTGCATTGATCATACTTATTATTATTTAGATATTACATACAATTTTAAGATAAATTTGTCATGAATAATAATTAGTACATTTAATAAAACACCTTACACTAAATACCATTAAATACTTGTTTATTAGTAACATTTACTGCATATTGTTCATGTTACTAAATAGTAATATCCAAATGGATATAAAAATGAAACTTACATAGATTGGACTTATTGTAAGAGTTTACAGGCATGAAAAAGAAATAAATTGGAATGTGTATAATCGCCACTGTAAACTTTGACTTATAATAAATAAAACATTCATTCCAGCTGAATTTAAGTGGATATGTTGTGTCAAGGGAATGTATTGGGTTTTATCAACTAAAATATAAATTTTAAAATTCACAGAGTTCACAGTGTTCAAAAGTATGAATTTTAATTAACTCTCTGGGATCGTAATAATTTACGTCTGCCTTAGACTTTTGTAACGCTCTTTCTCGGAATGATCGTAAGGAGCTTCTCTTTCGTAAGTGGCCAACTCCATAGCTGTAAAAATAATGTTGGTTATTAGACACACACTTTGTATTGAAATGGGTCGCTCGCAACATAATTACACAATCGCAAATTTAGAAACGCATTAGCCAAAGTGCCAGTAAAATTTATGGATGGATGAAAATGGAAAATTGAAAATGGATGATGGATTGTTTGTTTACCTTGTTGAGTGAGAACAGGAGCGGTTAGCAAGTAAAGCCAAGTGGATTCATGTCGACTGATGCCAGTATCCATGTGGCAGTGTGATAACTGTTCAGAGACGTGACGTGCGAGGGCACGACATTTGTCCAAATTGATGCGGTTTCCTGACACACTGTAAAATTCCAAAAACATTTATTTCACTTACTTTGCTATAATAAATCCAAGTATGCTTCAAGTTAATTTTTTACCTACAATAAGTCAAATTTCATAGATTGTTTTCTTTATTTCTATTTATGACTAAATTTCACTGTATTTAAGTTGTATGTATTTTTGTAAAATGCAATAAGTGCCGTTAATGAATAAATAAAAGAAATAAAATAAATAAAGTATAAGACATGTTACCAAGAGTAAAATCATTTGAATTTCTGAGCCAATTATTACAAGATTCATCATTATTTCTTTTTTGTGCGTATTTTGAAATGTGTAGTATGTGTAGGTACTCTTTTGTTTCACATTGTTGCTGAAAATACTACTAAAGTGAATGTGAGAGACTGATTAAATGGGAATAACTCATCTACTTGATAACACACTGTATTTAACTCAGGAACGCGAGGTCCCAAGGGCGTCCACCGATGAGATTGGTGGATGAGGTTTGCCAGAAGAAAGTGGTCAAGGACGATGCAAAATTGGGAGGAACGGAGGTGGCAGAGGGAGGCCAATATCCAATGTAATGAGCTGAAAAGTTTTCTGAAGTGATGGTGTTAATATGAAATATTGCTTAACAATCTGATTTCTCACATTAATATTTCATATACGAAGAGGCACCATACCTTCCCATAGTAAAATATCAAGATACACTGCATTCCCTATACCCTATACCAATGAGCAATGAGATCACAAATGTGTCTACATGTAGATATATGATGATACGAGGTCGATGTAATTTATCTGGATGTTAAGCATATCTACATGTAGGTGCATTGGTGATCCTAGTGCAGGTGCGGGTAGGCAAAAAAGAAGGGAAGAAAGTATGGAGTTTAAAAGGATTTGATGTTTTATTGGAAAGCCCCTATAATGAGTCTTTAAAGCTAATCTGCATGATTCAATGTACATATTCAGTTTTAACTGAAAAACCTCAATCCAGGATCTGGCCCAAATTTACAGGAAGGGGTTGAAAGGACACAAATCAACCTACCAGGCAGAACTATTTCATTCGTCCCCTGCTGCACCCTAACCACGTATCAATCAGACAAGTTACACAGGGACTGTACCTGGTGGGAGCGGCTTGGTTGATGAAGTGCAGGTCTCGGCACGTGACGCTGAAGCACGGCACGGCGGGCTGCGTGGAGGCAGCGGCGGCCGCCAGCGCCGAGCGGTAGCGTGCGTGGTTCCCGCCCGGCTCCATGCAGCGCTCTAGGGGCGGCAGCTGCTGGGCCACGCCTCCGCAACGGGACCACTGGAAACACAAACAACTTCATACAGGTCAAGGTCTGGATGTTCCCCACCTGCTGATGCATTGCCCCTTTTTCAGCTTTCAGAGACAACAGCTGGAGGCGCGATGCAGAAGTCAAGGTGAAGATCAGGATATTCAATCCGTGATAAGTAATAATAAACTATCACAAGAGGTGGTATCATATTATGATAAATATAGTAAAGGAAATAAATCAAATAAACAAAAATAGGACACAAAATGCCGACTGTTGATGTCCATCAATAGTCCGCCTTCTCCATGATAAGTTTTCCGTGGTTTTCTCATCTCAGGCAAATGCGTAGAAATTCCCTTTGGTCCACACCAGATGTATCCCGCCTGATCCCAACACAATATATAAATAATCAATTAGAACAGTCAATGAAATAAGAACTTATCGAAAGAAGCAAAATTGGCAGTACACAACGGAGTTCTGGTACCAACCCTTATGTATGGTAGTGAAGCGTGGTGTTGGAAAAAGAAGGATGAAGGTAGACTAAATGCTGTTGAAATGCGATCTATGTGTGGTAAGACTATGTATGATAGGTGTACAAATGTTGAAATTAGAGCAGAGTGCAAGGCTGAGATAAGCATTATCGACAAAATTAAGAAAGGAAATCTTTTACGATGGTTTGGTCATGTGGAGCGAATGAGTGATGAAAAAACGGCTAAAAGAAGTTTAAATGCAAGTGTGCCTGGATGTAGAAGCCGAGGAAGGCCGAAAAAGACATGGCATGACCAAGTACGACAAGTACTTGAGAGTGGACAAATGAAAATTCAGAATAATCGGCGTATGTGCATGAGAATGAATGTAGAGGAAGCAAAGGAAGTATGTCTGGACAGAGTGGTATGGCTTTCTATCCTCTCTGCCTACCCCTACGCGGAAAAGGCGTGATGGTTAGTTAGTTAGTTATGAAAGAAAATCCACTTGATGAAATATAAACCTTGTACATCATAAGCAAGGTAAAAAATAAATGTAACTCCCATTTAAAAAAAGGCTTTACGCCGAAGCGGAAAACTGATCATCTTGCCTCGTGTAACAAATACTCAAGTTTCACTGTACATGGTGTATCAATGCAGAGCCCTGGGTGCAGTTAAGGGAGAGTGGTAGTGGCAGTAACGTCACTTCTTTATATAGTCGGCGCAAATTGGTCACTTCTTTACATTGTGATCACGAAAATTCTTAACGACTTGACTGATTTAGGTCATATTCCCACGGTATTTGTGTGAAGTTCTGCAGGACATTCAATCCATTAAGTCGTAAAAAATTATCACAAAAGATTGTATAATACTTGATAAATAAAGGAAATTAACAAAAGTATAACACAAAATGCCGAACGCTACAACAGCGTAGTGGCTAAGACGCCGGACTCACAATATTCAATAATATATATCACCCTTACCACGAATATACATTTTACATTTTACATTTACAATACGGAAGTTATGGGTTTGATTCCCAGAAAGATCACGAAAACATTGTGAGGTGACACTTTTCTGAAGTCTGTGTGTTTGTGATGTTGCTCTCTGTAATCGGGCCGGGCCTCCTGACCTGTTGAGATTATCATAGATCGATTTTGACTGACTAAAAATATCACCGACATATGAAGATCATTAAAGTTATGATATTAAGAATAAAAATAAAAGATTATAGCTCGTGTTCCTATCTGCCAGCTTCCCCCAAGATAGAAAGCAGTGGAAGTTGTTCTTGGGGAAGACAATGCCCATCAGGGGGTCACACCCACAGAAAGAAGAACCAAATTGAAATATCAAATATGCTTGTTAAATCTTTTAAATCAAACTTACTGTCTTCTTCAGTCTAGAAATCGGGGCCATATTCAGAGCTCCAACGATGGCCATGAGAGAATTGAAGTTTCCGAGGTTGAAGCATTCTCTGGCGCACAAAACCCAGTGCTCCAGTACACGAGCCCTCTGCTTGGTCTTCAGGGACTGTGAATTTCATTATAATTTTTACAAGGTTTAAAGTTAATAATGTAGTTTTTGTGGATTTGAAGCTTAATGTCACTACACTACTGGCTGTGATCTACGTATATTGTTTGTGATCTATATTAACAAGTGCATCAATATACCATATCCACATATTCCACAAACTACCTCCAAGCCAAGCGATTGAAATTTAAAATCAACGTCTGCTTCACTAGGATAGATAGGATGAGAAGAACTATGTATTTGGAGCTAATTTTGGGCATTTTTAAAACAATAATTTTAAAGTAAGTTTTGCAGTATTATTATTCGGACAATTTATAAAGCGCTGTTTTTGCAAAAAAACGCCTCAAGAGCGCTGTATAAAAAGAGGCTAGATCTTAACTCGTCTTGCAGCTACCAAGCGCATAGACGGTTGGAGAATTCTAGCCCATGATTAGAAATATAAACAGATTTTAATTATACATTAGAAAATTATACAAAATTATGTAGGTATATAGCCATAATTAGTAGGTAAAAGTGTTTTTGTAACTGATTTCGAGTAGGTAAATATGCAGGAGGCTAACAACAATCCATCTTGCAGCTTCAAAGCGCATGGATGATCAAGGATCCAGCCCCTTTATACTACGAATCGACACTGTGTGGTATTTAAAAGGATTTTTGTGCTAATGGTATAAATTAGAATTTCGCTAAGTATGCGGGATCCTAGTATTGTCTATTGAGTTGATTGTTCTGGGACGGTCCTGGCTCGGGTGGTCGGGTGTCAGGTGCAGGTGCAGGGTGCACACACTGATACAAGCGCTGGGTGCAGGTCAGGCGGGCAGGGGCTGGAATCTCCACGTCTGGGTTGACGGCGGACCATGTGCTGGCCAACTAGGCTGGTCTCTTCAGTCTTTTGTAGCTGGTAGATGGCAATGTGTAGGTCTTGGTAGGGTTTTTGTAGGAAATAACAGTATCATCGGCATTTAATTGAAGATAACCCCATTTAGTAATATCGTTAATATACACGAAGAACAAAAGAGGTCCAATTATAGAGCTCTGTGGAACCCTGTTTTCACTATTAAAACTAATTTACTTTATGGAGCACGCACAAATATGACTGGTCGGCCGGCTCGTCCGAGGCCCTACTCATATGTGTCGATGCTATAGAAATCCTAAATAAATATAAATGGTCCTTAATAAAAGCATTGTAAGTGTAAATCTGTTATTTTTGGCTACAAGTTTTTAAAATTTTGGAAACTCGTCACAAATCCTAATTTAAAAAGAAAAATATAAGAAGTTTCATTATTAAGTTAAGTTTACCTTTAATATGTCCGAAGCAACTAAATAACTCAGCCTGTTGAACCAATCAGCATACGCCTCCAGGTTTTTGGTTTTCTTTGGCTCATGAGTTGCATCCTTAGTGCCGGAGGATTGTATGAAGGTTTGGACAAACTCTTCAGGTCCAATGAATGAAAGCCGATGCAGTTCGATCAGAGTGAGCTGCCTGGCAAGAGCTAGAGGTGCCAAACCAGTAGACAGAATGTCGAGCTGAAACCAAAATTTACTATTGATTACTTATGTGGATTCCACAAACCGTTCCGTTCTACCGGCCAGTTCCAGTGTGTCTTACCAAGTCAGGTCCACATCTCGTACTTCTGTTCTGATCTGAGTGGACATCCAAGATACTGGGAAAGTCAAGAGGTGAATCATGCACAAAATAAATGTTGTAATAGATGACAACATATTATGCATGGAGTAACAAGTGAACCTACATCATATTTGGGGTCAAATTTGTAAAATGACCTTTGAATCTGAGCTTAAAATTTTTTTTCCTTTCAAAGTTTTCAAAAGTACTTTTTACTAACCACCTCAACAGGCCAGAAGGCCCAATTACAGAGGGGAACAACACCACAAACACCCAGGCTTGAGAAAACAACGAGTCAAATAAAATTTAAAAATCTACAAAATCGACTCCAAATACACATTATGTAGATTCACTGGTTTCCCGCTTGTACATCAAGTTTAGTTACACCATGTATATATAGATATAGTTTTTGTAATATGCTTTCTAAGGTTCAGTCTTCGTAATAGTTGTTCTGTTTCTCGGTACCGCCAGCTGTTGCGTTGAAACTGTCGCAGTTTTCAAAATTGTATTTAATTTCTGAACATTTAAAACTCTTTATTATAAATAACAAGATTCCACTGTGTTCCTTAATTTACAATATTTATCATCATCATACCATATCCGCTCCCTATGTGGAGCGTATGGAATCCGTAACTGCCTCCAGGCCAAGCGATCGGCCGCCCACCAGCTCCCGTGCATCCTCCCAAGTCAAGTCCACGTCCCTCAGCTCTGACAAAACTGCCGACAAATTGTCAACAGTGGACAACCAGGACGCCGAGAACCTGATGCCTTGTAAAATAGGCAAGCATGGTGGCGGCTCTCGGGAGGCATACGTAGTATATGGCCTAGCCAGCCGAAACGCCTTCGCCGGATGACAGTAGATACCAAGGGTGCCTCACCTCTGTGTTCCTTACAAAGTCAAATTACCGCACACCTAATATTCTTCTATGACACCTATTCTCAAAACTCAGAAGTCTGCTATCTTGGGCCCTGGTTAGGTGCAATGATGTGCTATGTCCACTTTTATATTAACTTCGCTAAAAATGATTATATAAATTTTATCTCTAGCTTAATTTGATTTATAATTTTAATTGACATTACTTGGTGGAATTCCATGATAAATGATTTGAATATAACATATTTTAACTGATAAAAGTTAAATAAAAATACTTGGTACACTTCCACTTTTATTTATTTGACCAGTTAGCGTTTTCACCCTGCAACAGGCATCTTCAGACAAGATTAAGTAACTTTTATACTTATGAATATTAAATCCTTGCAACCTTTCTTTCACTATATCAAAAAATTGATCGAAAAATTTACCTGTGGGATGTTGGTCTATGAAATGCATTTTCAAATCGGCTCGCAAAATCCTCCATTTGGCGCGCATGACCAGCAAAGACTCTTCATACCTCTCGAGAGTCATTCACGGGCGTTAAAAGTCACCAACAACATAAATTTATGAATTCTGATAATAGTACATATTACTTCGTCTCGATACTGTGACCAATTACAAGTCATCCTCAGTACGCACACCTGAAAATTTTAGTTTATTATGTTCTTTTAATTCATTACTGGTAAATCATCTTCCTAATGATGATTTAAATTTTGAAAGAAATGCGAATATGACCGTTTGTAATTGGTTTATTATCAGTAAATGGAAACAGTTTAAAGCAGGTTGAAGAAATTTGTATGTTTGGGAACATCCAGCAAAGACTCTTCATACCTCTCGAGAGCGGTCAGGCGGTCCAACAACTTCTGTAATAGTATAGATACTTCGTCTCGTATACCATATCCTTGCATCTTCCTAATGATGATGGTTTTTGAAAGAAAATACGTTTACAGAAGACGGAAATGTGGAAAGGGACATTGAGAGAAGGGTTAGTGCCGGAAACAGAGTTGACGGTGCCTTAAATCGATAGTGGCAAACAAGAACTTATCGAAAGAAGCAAAATTGGCAGTACACAACGGTGTTCTGGTACCAACCCTTATGTATGGTAGTGAAGCGTGGTGTTGGAAAAAGAAGGCTGAAAGTAAACTGAATGCTGATGAAATGCGATCTCTCAGGCGAATGTGTGATAAAACAATGTATGATAGATGTACAAATGTCGGAATTAGAGCAGAGTGTAAGGCTGAGATAAGCATTATCGACAGAATTAAGAAAGGGCTTTTACGATGGTTTGGTCATGTGGAGCAAATGAGTGGTGAAAGAACGGCTAAAATAAGTTTAAATGCAAGTGTGCCTGGATGTTGAATCCGAGGAAGGCCGAGAAAGAAATGGCATGACCAAGTACAAGTACTTGAAATGACATGTGAAAAGTCGGAATGATCGGCGTATGTGCATGAGAAGATGTATGAATGTAGAGGAAGCAAAGAAAGTCTGTCAGGACAGAGTGGTACAGCATTCTATCCTCTCTGCCTACCCCTACGGTGATATGGTGTGATGGTTAGTTAGTTAGTTACCTCCCTAATAAAACATTTTTTTATCCTTCATTATAATCGTAGTAATGAAGGATAATTTTTTGTGCAACACTGTTTTAACTTAATATTTCGGCCCCATGGTGTAATAGCAATGACGCTAGACTCGCGTCATGGAGGTTCATTTCCTGGTGAGATCGCTAAAGTCATAAGAATTTTTTTTTAATTCTGGATGTTCTCTTTTTTTTTATTAGGCAAAACATCCTAAGAAGGATGACACATGTCGAATCATTTAAATATATAAAAACAGAAAAAAAAAAAATGTTAAATGATAACATGAAATTGTAAACATAGTAAGAAATAAGATTAAGCTTAAATATTTATAGCATTCTCAAAAAGGATCCACCTCGTGGCTAGCGTGCATAAGGCCATGGGATCCATTTCTAACGAAGACAATGAGATATATTTATATGTGTAGTATCTTAGACATAAAAATATCTCATAATTTGTAATACCTTGGACTGGCATTAAAACATGAGATTGATCATCTGGCCTTCATGTGATAAAATAATAAAGACACAGTGCAATAATTGGTGTACCAATGCAGTGCCCTAAGCACCAATATGCGTGGATAAGTAGTGGAAGTGGAAAAATTTTATGACTAGTTTCCAAGTAAAATTTTAGCTTTACCTTTGGGTGATAGTTCGCAGAAGAGCCATGACGCGATCATCACGGAAGTCATATGGGAAACTGCGCGTCCACTCTCCGAGAAGTCTTATCAACGACGTCATCTCCGCCAAAAGGGCCTCCCCTGCAGCTGTCCCCGGCACCGAGACCTGCTGAATAAATTGACACTCTTGCTGAGTGCGCTAATTCGCCTAATCAATTACTTTGACAGATTAGCGCATGATGCAAGAAACCATTTTATCACAATGTTTTTACTATTGGCAAAACCATGTAAGTACATATCCAAAAGAATTATATTAATTTTCAAATATATTCTAAATTGGTGGCATAATACATTTAGGTCTCTGACTCCATATTTTTTTTTATTTCTTTAAAAAAATCTTATAAAACATACATGTATTATATTCCCAGGAGTTATAAAAACTCATTTTGGGACCGGTATTATTTACATTTTTAATTACATATTGCACATTCAAAAAGACGAATAAGAAAGACGATTCAAAATTAACACATTCAAATCTTAATCCTAAACATCATATCTATCATTGAAAAACATATTTAAATACAGACCTTTAAGGGCTCTACTATGTATTGCTTTATTTATTTTTTATGTAGAATGTTTTGTTTAAATTATTTGTTTTAAAACGATATAGGAGAATTGCAATTAAAATATATTATGTTTGAGTATTGTTTGTCGATGATTTTATGGATTGAATATAATATAAAGTTTTCCAATAGGGAAGATACAATTTAAAATTTTTAAAAAAACATAAATTATTCAGTGAGACACAAAATTTTAGTTTTATTTGAAAGGTTACATTATGCCATTATGTATGGAATATAACATCATTCAAATGACCACCAAGATTTCTCCGTACGTACTGCATTCTGTGAACCCAATTTTCCATCACTTTTTCACATAAATTTGGCTGTATTTCATCAATAGCATGATTAATGTTAATTTTTAATAGCTCAATTGTTGTTGGATTATCAGCATAAACTTGTGACTTAACATACCCCCAAAGAAAGAAATCACATGGTGTTAAATCACACGACCTGGGAGGAAAATTAACTGGACCATTTCTTGAGATAATTTCATCACCAAATTTTGTTTTCAATAAATCGATTGTTAAGGTGGCTGTGTGGCAGGTGGCACCGTCTTGTTGAAACCACATTTCCTCCAGATATTCTCAACAACAGCAGGAAAAAAAAAACATTTTCAAATTTGTCTACAATACGACGAATAGTGAGTCGATTAACTGAATAATGTCGTCCATGAATTCTTCTTAAATTTCTTTGAGTATTCACAACTCAGCACTGATTTCGATAAAAAACAATTTGTCAATTTCTAAACGTTGTTCAAGCGTGTATCTTTCCATGATTAAATGGCATAACCTACTGAACACAAATGACATACGAAATGTCAAAAAAAATAATACAGTGCTGCCATTTAACCATTTTAAATTGTATCATCCCTATTGGAAAACCCTATATTTATGATACTTTATTTTTGAGATAGAGGCAATAACTTTCATAAGAGAATTATTGTTCATAAAAATAAATATTAAGATGAGTTTTTATTTATCACACATATGCTGGCTCATGTAGGTACTAACAGGAATAATGTAAGGACATGTCATTTACATGAAACATATTTTTTAAATAGCTTTGTTCAAGAAAACATACATTTTATAGCAATATTAGATAATAACATATCGCACCATGAATACTAAACTGCACTAACTCAACAAACTTTTGGAAAATTGCCAAAATGCGATTATATTTTGGTACTGTTTCATAAAAAAAAAATTTTTTTTAATTTAATATCTCGACATAGGAAAGAGATGGAATCACGTTTTATAGACCGAAATGTGGCGGTCGGTGTTCATTTTCGGCAAATAGACTTAATTCAATGTAGTATTCATTGTGCGATACATTAGTAATCATTCAAAATGCGAAACAAATGTTTGGAAACGCAAAGCGAAGTAAAAATACAAAAAAAACACAAAAAATAATCAATATAACAATAATATTGTTCACTTGTTCTCTCCTACATATTTTTAAATTAGCTTTAAGCACCGAATTAATTTCCTTTTTTTCCTATTTCATGAGCAGTATAATTTTTTTATCTAAGAATAAATTAGGTTTTTAAGGATCTTTTTTTAAATGTGAGTAATTTAGGAAACATGAAAGTGAATTGATAGTCTACTATAGTGGTTCAAATAATAATAATAAAACAATGATAATAAATGAGGCGCTGAGGACTAGAGGAAATTAAATTACATTTTACATCGAAGTAGGGTAAAAAATTCTTAGGTTTTAAGTCACACTGACTCAAAGGCCAATATTCATTCTGAAAAGTAAAAAAAAAAGTTTTTTAATTGGAAAAATAAGAACTCGTGTGACATTTACTTATTTAGAGAGAAATATGCTTTACTTGCGTCTTCGTCCTGATTTCACATACTTTAATTTCATTTTATTTATATTTACTGAAAATAAATCAAATATATTATTCATTGTTTCAGCGTTAACGTTGTGTAGCAACATTGTTAAAATTATTTAAAATAAAACCACTTTGTTTTTTAACTACACGAGTTTATTATTATTTTTTACACAACTAGTTTCGGATAGCAGGTCTATCCTTCATCAGGTGCACTTATAAACTAACAAAATACAAATACAATTAGGTACTAATGGTGTTGGGTGGAGTCAAAATACGTGGGAGGGATAGGGGGGGGGGGGGTGAAACTATCGGGTGGAAAAAATCGGGTGGAAACTAACCATTCTTTTCATTCTTACAAAATTAAATTATTGCATCAAATTTCAATAAAGGAAAAATAATATTTAAATAATTGTTTAAATCAAAAAAACCAGAGTCATTACATAGACATGTACTGCGTAACTATTGGAAGCAAATAAGATTTTTTTCAAATCATTAAAAAAAAACATTTCTAGATGGATAGCTAACTCAAAAACGGTATTTTGCCTACTTTATCGTTCGCGTGCGATAAAAATAATCGAATTATCTGAATCAAGCTTAAAATATTATTGCTTTCTTAATTAAAATTCTGGCTTTATAAGGCGGAAAAAATATTTCGTGATTTTACTGTCATTCGTTAGTTTTTTTTTTTAATTTACCGAGATAATCGATTCCCTGAAATCATTTTTTTTCCATCGATATTGTTTTTTTCATCATTAATTTAATTATGTTTTTTCTTCGATGTCTCAATCCTGAAGATTGGTCTGCAGAAAAGTAACGTTTCCACGGTTTCCGCATACTAAATAAGCTTCCTAGTTTATTCTGATGAATAAACATGTAGTAACAAAACTCGTAGTACAACCCGAAAACTGGTGAATCTACATCATATTCGGAGTCGAATAGGTAAGGTGATTTTTGAATCTGAGCTTCAAAAAAAATTTTTTTTTCGCCTTAGGTAGGCACAAAGCTTTTATAAGTACCGTCGATTAAGTAAAATTGTACAAATTCTTGTTAAAATTAGGTCTTTGCTTTTGATTTCCTAATTTAATTTGACTAAAGAGATTATATTTAATAATAATTTTTCTAAAAAAAAATCAACTTCTTACTCTATTTTCTCGAAAACTATGAGTCAAATTTTAAAAAATCTAATAAAATACGAATCATTTGGTGCGGTAGTAAAACACTACGTGGTTAAGAGGAAACGCGCGTGCTCACCGCCTGAGAATGACCTGTGTCGTAACCTCACAAATCATGGCACCGGCACCGCACCGTACATAATATTTTGCACCTACGAGGCGAGGTAGGTACCCATTGTTATTTAAACTAGCTGCGCTTTGCGCTCAGTAGAGTGCAAAATGGCAAAACTCCGCAGCGTTCGATCCTGCGGACTTCGCATTCGATGACTTGAATGATTTACGACGTTAGCTGATTGCGAACCCGCCAAGCCAAGCCATAAACCACGGCATTATACAACTGTATATCTGCCGGAGAAAGCGCTACAAAGTAATGGAAAATGCACTTCAACCACAGAGGTAGTTACCTACTGCGTAAAATCAGCATTGAGATAACATAGATAGGTTCAGGAATTTACTTGCGGTTACACGAATCATAACAATTATTATAAAAACCAGATTCTTAAATAACTGGAAAAGCGCTAAGGCTGTGAGCTAAATAATTATATAAATGGCATTCAGACTCAGAATGGCATTGCTTCGTAATTCAATGGTTGATGGAAAATCTCGATATTTACAGCCCTTGTCCGATTGTCAAATGAACTTCTAAAACTTAATAATTAAAAAGCGATACAAATTCGCGGGGTTGCGGTTGCTAAATGCTTAATTGCTCAGTCCAGAAGAATTTATCACGATTTAAATAATCGCGAGATTGAATAAAAAAATTGTTCAATATATTTGTATTCGTTTCTTTAAATTAGTATTATTATTATAGTACAACTTCCGTGATTAGAAGTTTCTTATGCGGAAAACTATTTTTTCGAAGTGTATAGCATTATGGTTAATAGTAATAATAATAATGATTTTATTCCAAACCTTGAGATGGTGAGCGCAAGCCTCTAAGGTTCATATTAAAAATACGAAAAATAATAGTAAAAACATTAAATGCAAATGAAAAGAAAACTTTTTTTCCTTAAATTAATAACTAAAAATGGACATTTCTAGTTATGCTACTAAAAAGTGGACCATGTAGAATTCTAACTTTTCTTGTCAAATATATGGGACGGCCATGTTGTTTCTGGCGAAATACTAATCGTTACTTTAATTCTAACTCATTTGTTACGAAATCGTGATTACGATGGATTCATGTAGTGCTTGTCAAAATACATCGTCCTCACTTCTCAGTGAACGCATTTTATGAGAGCAAGTGAAAGAAAAAACTAGTTTAATGAAGTGGTCTTAACTCACAGCGCCATTTTTTGGTGCTAATATGGCGTAACTCATCAGTTTGTATGGAAATAAAAGTTAAGATTTGTCGCTGGGTGTTTTTGTGCGTTATTTACTCGTAAGTAAATGAACTGTTTTTGTATTTTTCTTATCGTATATGTTTGTATTGATGTTGAATAATTGTACTTATAATAATTTTAGGATATTCAAGGAACAGAGATAAGAAAGTAAGCAAATGTGATTAGATTAGAGAGAAAAAATGGTCCTATGCGCAATTCTGCTTTTTGTGAAAAATCTTCAAAGAGGTTTTGTTCTAGCTTTGATCGTGATTCTAGGAAGAAAATATTTGAAAACTTTTGGAATGATATTTCTAAGTTTGCTTCTAACACCCTCATATCACGATCTTATATCTTCACGCTGTGCAGTTTATGCTCCCTATAGTAAGCGGATCCATTTGTTGACAATTCGTCGGCAGTTTGTGGAATCCATCTGCTTCACATAGGGAGCGGATATGGTATGATGATGTTGATGATAGTTAGCGGAAAAAGACGATGACAAAATTGTTCAACATAGGTGTACGTTAAAATAAAATGCGCAAAGTTTCCAGACAAACTTATGCAGGAGCCAAATAAAACTCATCGCGCCACCAGAAAGTCTGCCGCTGCCGGGCCAGCTAGTGAAGGGGTAAAATGTTCAACTTTATACAATATGCCCGCTAATTGAATTGCTTTTATCCGGTCGGTCGGGAGTTTTATTCATAAAAAGTACTTGATAACGAAGTGTTTCATTCAAATAGTTACTACAAAGTGAGTGCTTCTAACATCAATTTCAAATTTAAACATGATTAATCCGTCGAATTTTACTAATGAGATGGTAAACAAATTGAAACATGATTAATACGTCGAATTTTACTAATGAGATGGTAATCAAGTTCGTAGAAAATACATTAAGTATTCTTCGCAAACAGATAATAATAAACAATGTGTATCGGATATGTGTATTGTTTTCAAGCTAATGAAAATACAGCCTGCGTAGGTACTGGGGGGCATAGCATAAACAAACATCGAGATCGAAATCGAGTTCGAATTCATCACTTCAAATCATTGCCAATGATTTTCCATACGAAGTGTTTACATGTATGCTAAGCACCCCGGTCTTTGAACAACATTTCAAAAGATATTTTACATTTACTATATATAGTTAGGTATGTTTAGAAAATTGTTGTTTAAAGTATTATTTACCCAAACTCTAGCTTTTAATTTCAATAAGAACGATCAAAACGACTTTTGCTATGCTGGTTCAAGTGCTTGAAAGTTGGCACGACAAAAGATATTTTACATTTACTATATATAGTTAGGTATGTTTAGAAAATTGTTGTTTAAAGTATTATTTACCCAAACTCTAGCTTTTAATTTCAATAAGAACGATCAAAACGACTTTTGCTATGCTGGTTCAAGTGCTTGAAAGTTGGCACGACAAAAGATATTTTACATTTACTATATATAGTTAGGTATGTTTAGAAAATTGTTGTTTAAAGTATTATTTACCCAAACTCTAGCTTTTAATTTCAATAAGAACGATCAAAACGACTTTTGCTATGCTGGTTCAAGTGCTTGAAAGTTGGCATGACAAAAGATATTTTACATTTATTATATGTATATAGTTAGGTATGTTTAGAAAATTGTTGTTTAAAGTATTATTTACCCAAACTCTAGCTTTTAATTTCAATAAGAACAATCAAAACAACTTTTGCTATGCTGGTTCAAGTGATTGAAAGTTGGCATGACAAAAAATAACGTCAAAAATAAATATCTATACATTAACAGTTTATGTAAATTAGAAACTAATCGAGTTTTGAGTTCTGAACAAAACACATGTTTTTAATTAGCATAAATTTACCTACCCCTAATCGAATATTTTGTAACATATAAAAATCTAATTTGATGTATTGAAGATAGAAAAAAGAGTTTTAGTTGAGAAAGTTTTTGGTTTTTTAAGTGTGTGATTTTAATTATTAATTTTTGGATAATTTTTACTGGATGTAGTACGAGTATGTTGTTATATGCCCCTCCCCATCCAATTATTCCATATTGAAGAAAAGATTGTACTAATGCGTAATATACTGTCTTTAAATTTTTTGTATTGTAATTTGTATTGTTGTTAATTTTTTTGTAAATATTTCAGATCACGGGGTTATACCGAAATAACTGAAATATACTTAATTATTGTAACTAAAAAAATATATACATAAATAAATAAATACGTAAAATACATGGATATGATATTTTATCGTCAAAATATTATCAAATACCAAATTCGAGGAAAATCAGTCAGTCGTTCATTTAACACATCACGAATTAAACTCAAGAGATATTATTATTCCTACATATCACATAATACGATTCTCGGAATAATAACGTTCATTTTGGATTTCCGTCATGTGATATTGTATTGTTTGTTAATCAAATTTTCCCAATAAAATCATATCTCCCAAATTTGAAACAAATATACGTTTTGAAGTAATTCTAGAATATTCGCGAAATACCATTTCAATGGTTTTTTAAAGCGTCTGTATTGGATTATCATAACAAACGTAAGCTGGTGCAAAGGGCACGTGCTAGAAAAAAATGCTATCGAATACAGCGCTTACTAAAAACAACGATTAATTTACAAAGAATCAACAAAAAAAATTGGATTCGATCCATGTAAATAAAAAAAATTACCTAAGAACGGGACACGAGGTCAATTATAACATAAAACTTTTACACCACTTGTATTGTTTTTTAAATCATGCAAAT